>OX371205.1:22705000-22965108 GCA_947310845.1 Yponomeuta plumbellus | reverse complement strand
GGGGAAATCTTCAAAAGATACCCGACTTCCTGGGGGGAAAGCCGGGTTATGTGGGATTTTTACCCACTAAAACCCCCCCGGTGGCCCTCGCCGTGCGTTTGCTGGGGGCCCCGGGATCTCGCTGAACACTCCGGAACCCCCACGCACTGTGCCTTTCGGCACCCGTCCCTCTACAGGCCGGAGCCTGGAGACGCCCTCCTTGAACGGCAGTGTGCGGCCACCACACACCGCCGCCGTCTCGGGGTCGCCTGTACGGTGGTCCGAGCCCCCACTCTCGCCACCCGCGACCCCCGTCCTCCTTTTAGTCGCCTCTTACGACAGGCAGGAGATACCGTAGCCCTATTCTAAGCCCGGAGCTACAGGGCTTGGTCCCCTTTTAGTCGACTCCTACGACAGGCAGGGGATACCGTAGTCTAATTCTAAGCCCAGAACTACAGGGCATAACCTAACCTAACCTAACCTAACCTAACCTAACCTAACCTAACCTAACCTAACCTAACCTAACCTAACCTAACCTAACCTAACCTAACCTAACCTAACCTAACCTAACCTAACCTAACCTAACCTAACCTAACCTAACCTAACCTGGGGCGCCACGCCAGATAACCTTCACGTGTACCCCTCCGCTTCCGTTCCCTCTGATTCCTTGTGAACCAGATGGAAGGGCAAGTGGTGGGGTCGGTGCGCCCTGAGCGTTGGTCAGTGACTTCTCCTTGTGGGATCTTGCTGGCTAACGGCGAATGATCTGGCCCGAGGGGTCGCGTGGGTTCCAATTCCTCTGTGAATCGGGACCCAGGCGACCAACCGAAGGAGGTCCGGCTAGGGGGGGACGCAGTCGCGCCTCAAACTAGTCGGATAAGAGTGGCCGCGGGCGGAGGGTCGGGGGACCCGACGCCCACGATTGCGGCGGGCCGGAAGGCACCCTCGTGTGTTCCGAGGGTGCCTTCTCGCGCAAGGAGAGGGCCCGCTCGCTCGCTCTCCACCTTCTCTGCTTTCAGAGAAGTGCTGGAGAGCGAGCGGCGGGCGACGCAGCGTCGCGCCGTCCTCCTCTTGCCTGTTGTATGGGCGACGGGTCGGGGGAGGGCGGCGCGAGGAAGCGGTTGGGGGCCACTATGGCCCCCCAGAGGAGGGGTGGCGCTTGCGCCGCCGGGGAGCCACATCTGGCTCCCCACCAGTAGAGCCCCCTCGGGGGCGAGCTCTTGCCGGGTCACAGTGACTTAACCTCTGGCCTATCCTGTGGCCCGGTAGAGTAGCGGAGGAACACCGCGGGGTTTTAGGGGGTAGTCCAGCACTGAGCAGGCGGCTCGATAGTGCTGGGAGTCCACCACAAAGCTGCTCTGTTGTCCCCCGACAACAGAGCGGCGAAGTGCGCAAATGCATTTCCCCGCGTCAAAAAAAAAAAAAAAAAAAAAAACCTAACCTAACCTGGGGCGCCACGCCAGATAACCTTCACGTGTACCCCTCCGCTTCCGTTCCCTCTGATTCCTTGTGAACCAGATGGAAGGGCAAGTGGTGGGGTCGGTGCGCCCTGAGCGTTAGTCAGTGACTTCTCCTTGTGGGATCTTGCTGGCTAACGGCGAATGATCTGGCCCGAGGGGTCGCGTGGGTTCCAATTCCTCTGTGAATCGGGACCCAGGCGACCAACCGAAGGAGGTCCGGCTAGGGGGGGGCGCAGTCGCGCCTCAAACTAGTCGGATAAGAGTGGCCGCGGGCGGAGGGTCGGGGGACCCGACGCCCACGATCGCGGCGGGCCGGAAGGCACCCTCGTGTGTTCCGAGGGTGCCTTCTCGCGCAAGGAGAGGGCCCGTGCGCTCGCTCTCCACCTTCTCTGCTTTCAGAGAAGTGCTGGAGAGCGAGCGACGGGCGTCGCAGCGTCGCGCCGTCCTCCTCTTGCCTGTTGTATGGGCGACGGGTCGGGGGAGGGCGGCGCGAGGAAGCGGTTGGGGGCCATTATGGCCCCCCAGAGGAGGGGCGGCGCTTCCTTGCCTCGTCGTATGGGCGATGGGGCGAGTGGCGCCGCCGGGGAGCCAATCTGGCTCCCCACCAGTAGAGCCCCTTCGGGGGCGAGCTCTTGCCGGGTCACAGTGAATTAACCTCTGGCCTATCCTGTGGCCCGGTAGAGTAGCGGAGGAACACCGCGGGGTTTTAGGGGGTAGTCCAGCACTGAGCAGGCGGCTCGATAGTGCTGGGAGTCCACCACAAAGCTGCTCTGTTGTCCCCCGACAACAGAGCGGCGAAGTGCGCAAATGCATTTCCCCGCGTCACAAAAAAAAAAAAAAAAAAAAAAACCTAACCTAACCTGGGGCGCCACGCCAGATAACCTTCACGTGTACCCCTCCGCTTCCGTTCCCTCTGATTCCTTGTGAACCAGATGGAAGGGCAAGTGGTGGGGTCGGTGCGCCCTGAGCGTTAGTCAGTGACTTCTCCTTGTGGGATCTTGCTGGCTAACGGCTAATGATCTGGCCCGAGGGGTCGCGTGGGTTCCAATTCCTCTGTGATACGGGACCCAGGCGACCAACCGAAGGAGGTCCGGCTAGGGGGGGGCGCAGTCGCGCCTCAAACTAGTCGGATAAGAGTGGCCGCGGGCGGAGGGTCGGGGGACCCGACGCCCACGATCGCGGCGGGCCGGAAGGCACCCTCGTGTGTTCCGAGGGTGCCTTCTCGCGCAAGGAGAGGGCCCGTGCGCTCGCTCTCCACCTTCTCTGCTTTCAGAGAAGTGCTGGAGAGCGAGCGACGGGCGTTGCAGCGTCGCGCCGTCCTCCTCTTGCCTGTTGTATGGGCGACGGGTCGGGGGAGGGCGGCGCGAGGAAGCGGTTGGGGGCCATTATGGCCCCCCAGAGGAGGGGCGGCGCTTCCTTGCCTCGTCGTATGGGCGATGGGGCGAGTGGCGCCGCCGGGGAGCCAATCTGGCTCCCCACCAGTAGAGCCCCTTCGGGGGCGAGCTCTTGCCGGGTCACAGTGAATTAACCTCTGGCCTATCCTGTGGCCCGGTAGAGTAGCGGAGGAACACCGCGGGGTTTTAGGGGGTAGTCCAGCACTGAGCAGGCGGCTCGATAGTGCTGGGAGTCCACCACAAAGCTGCTCTGTTGTCCCCCGACAACAGAGCGGCGAAGTGCGCAAATGCATTTCCCCGCGTTAAAAAAAAAAAATAAAAAAAAAAAAAAAAAAAAAAACCTGGGGCGCCACGCCAGATAACCTTCACGTGTACCCCTCCGCTTCCGTTCCCTCTGATTCCTTGTGAACCAGATGGAAGGGCAAGTGGTGGGGTCGGTGCGCCCTGAGCGTTAGTCAGTGACTTCTCCTTGTGGGATCTTGCTGGCTAACGGCGAATGATCTGGCCCGAGGGGTCGCGTGGGTTCCAATTCCTCTGTGAATCGGGACCCAGGCGACCAACCGAAGGAGGTCCGGCTAGGGGGGGGCGCAGTCGCGCCTCAAACTAGTCGGATAAGAGTGGCCGCGGGCGGAGGGTCGGGGGACCCGACGCCCACGATCGCGGCGGGCCGGAAGGCACCCTCGTGTGTTCCGAGGGTGCCTTCTCGCGCAAGGAGAGGGCCCGTGCGCTCGCTCTCCACCTTCTCTGCTTTCAGAGAAGTGCTGGAGAGCGAGCGACGGGCGTCGCAGCGTCGCGCCGTCCTCCTCTTGCCTGTTGTATGGGCGACGGGTCGGGGGAGGGCGGCGCGAGGAAGCGGTTGGGGGCCATTATGGCCCCCCAGAGGAGGGGCGGCGCTTCCTTGCCTCGTCGTATGGGCGATGGGGCGAGTGGCGCCGCCGGGGAGCCAATCTGGCTCCCCACCAGTAGAGCCCCTTCGGGGGCGAGCTCTTGCCGGGTCACAGTGAACTAACCTCTGGCCTATCCTGTGGCCCGGTAGAGTAGCGGAGGAACACCGCGGGGTTTTAGGGGGTAGTCCAGCACTGAGCAGGCGGCTCGATAGTGCTGGGAGTCCACCACAAAGCTGCTCTGTTGTCCCCCGACAACAGAGCGGCGAAGTGCGCAAATGCATTTCCCCGCGTTAAAAAAAAAAAAAAAAAAAAAAAAAAAAAAAAAACCTAACCTAACCTGGGGCGCCACGCCAGATGGGGCGCCACGCCAGATAACCTTCACGTGTACCCCTCCGCTTCCGTTCCCTCTGATTCCTTGTGAACCAGATGGAAGGGCAAGTGGTGGGGTCGGTGCGCCCTGAGCGTTAGTCAGTGACTTCTCCTTGTGGGATCTTGCTGGCTAACGGCGAATGATCTGGCCCGAGGGGTCGCGTGGGTTCCAATTCCTCTGTGAATCGGGACCCAGGCGACCAACCGAAGGAGGTCCGGCTAGGGGGGGGCGCAGTAGCGCCTCAAACTAGTCGGATAAGAGTGGCCGCGGGCGGAGGGTCGGGGGACCCGACGCCCACGATCGCGGCGGGCCGGAAGGCACCCTCGTGTGTTCCGAGGGTGCCTTCTCGCGCAAGGAGAGGGCCCGTGCGCTCGCTCTCCACCTTCTCTGCTTTCAGAGAAGTGCTGGAGAGCGAGCGACGGGCGTCGCAGCGTCGCGCCGTCCTCCTCTTGCCTGTTGTATGGGCGACGGGTCGGGGGAGGGCGGCGCGAGGAAGCGGTTGGGGGCCATTATGGCCCCCCAGAGGAGGGGCGGCGCTTCCTTGCCTCGTCGTATGGGCGATGGGGCGAGTGGCGCCGCCGGGGAGCCAATCTGGCTCCCCACCAGTAGAGCCCCTTTGGGGGCGAGCTCTTGCCGGGTCACAGTGAATTAACCTCTGGCCTATCCTGTGGCCCGGTAGAGTAGCGGAGGAACACCGCGGGGTTTTAGGGGGTAGTCCAGCACTGAGCAGGCGGCTCGATAGTGCTGGGAGTCCACCACAAAGCTGCTCTGTTGTCCCCCGACAGCAGAGCGGCGAAGTGCGCAAATGCATTTCCCCGTGTAAAAACAAACCTAACCTAACCTGGGGCGCCACGCCAGATAACCTTCACGTGTACCCCTCCGCTTCCGTTCCCTCTGATTCCTTGTGAACCAGATGGAAGGGCAAGTGGTGGGGTCGGTGCGCCCTGAGCGTTAGTCAGTGACTTCTCCTTGTGGGATCTTGCTGGCTAACGGCGAATGATCTGGCCCGAGGGGTCGCGTGGGTTCCAATTCCTCTGTGAATCGGGACCCAGGCGACCAACCGAAGGAGGTCCGGCTAGGGGGGGGCGCAGTAGCGCCTCAAACTAGTCGGATAAGAGTGGCCGCGGGCGGAGGGTCGGGGGACCCGACGCCCACGATCGCGGCGGGCCGGAAGGCACCCTCGTGTGTTCCGAGGGTGCCTTCTCGCGCAAGGAGAGGGCCCGTGCGCTCGCTCTCCACCTTCTCTGCTTTCAGAGAAGTGCTGGAGAGCGAGCGACGGGCGTCGCAGCGTCGCGCCGTCCTCCTCTTGCCTGTTGTATGGGCGACGGGTCGGGGGAGGGCGGCGCGAGGAAGCGGTTGGGGGCCATTATGGCCCCCCAGAGGAGGGGCGGCGCTTCCTTGCCTCGTCGTATGGGCGATGGGGCGAGTGGCGCCGCCGGGGAGCCAATCTGGCTCCCCACCAGTAGAGCCCCTTCGGGGGCGAGCTCTTGCCGGGTCACAGTGAATTAACCTCTGGCCTATCCTGTGGCCCGGTAGAGTAGCGGAGGAACACCGCGGGGTTTTAGGGGGTAGTCCAGCACTGAGCAGGCGGCTCGATAGTGCTGGGAGTCCACCACAAAGCTGCTCTGTTGTCCCCCGACAACAGAGCGGCGAAGTGCGCAAATGCATTTCCCCGCGTTAAAAAAAAAAAATAAAAAAAAAAAAAAAAAAAAAAAAACCTGGGGCGCCACGCCAGATAACCTTCACGTGTACCCCTCCGCTTCCGTTCCCTCTGATTCCTTGTGAACCAGATGGAAGGGCAAGTGGTGGGGTCGGTGCGCCCTGAGCGTTAGTCAGTGACTTCTCCTTGTGGGATCTTGCTGGCTAACGGCGAATGATCTGGCCCGAGGGGTCGCGTGGGTTCCAATTCCTCTGTGAATCGGGACCCAGGCGACCAACCGAAGGAGGTCCGGCTAGGGGGGGGCGCAGTAGCGCCTCAAACTAGTCGGATAAGAGTGGCCGCGGGCGGAGGGTCGGGGGACCCGACGCCCACGATCGCGGCGGGCCGGAAGGCACCCTCGTGTGTTCCGAGGGTGCCTTCTCGCGCAAGGAGAGGGCCCGTGCGCTCGCTCTCCACCTTCTCTGCTTTCAGAGAAGTGCTGGAGAGCGAGCGACGGGCGTCGCAGCGTCGCGCCGTCCTCCTCTTGCCTGTTGTATGGGCGACGGGTCGGGGGAGGGCGGCGCGAGGAAGCGGTTGGGGGCCATTATGGCCCCCCAGAGGAGGGGCGGCGCTTCCTTGCCTCGTCGTATGGGCGATGGGGCGAGTGGCGCCGCCGGGGAGCCAATCTGGCTCCCCACCAGTAGAGCCCCTTCGGGGGCGAGCTCTTGCCGGGTCACAGTGAATTAACCTCTGGCCTATCCTGTGGCCCGGTAGAGTAGCGGAGGAACACCGCGGGGTTTTAGGGGGTAGTCCAGCACTGAGCAGGCGGCTCGATAGTGCTGGGAGTCCACCACAAAGCTGCTCTGTTGTCCCCCGACAACAGAGCGGCGAAGTGCGCAAATGCATTTCCCCGCGTTAAAAAAAAAAAATAAAAAAAAAAAAAAAAAAAAAAAACCTGGGGCGCCACGCCAGATAACCTTCACGTGTACCCCTCCGCTTCCGTTCCCTCTGATTCCTTGTGAACCAGATGGAAGGGCAAGTGGTGGGGTCGGTGCGCCCTGAGCGTTAGTCAGTGACTTCTCCTTGTGGGATCTTGCTGGCTAACGGCGAATGATCTGGCCCGAGGGGTCGCGTGGGTTCCAATTCCTCTGTGAATCGGGACCCAGGCGACCAACCGAAGGAGGTCCGGCTAGGGGGGGGCGCAGTAGCGCCTCAAACTAGTCGGATAAGAGTGGCCGCGGGCGGAGGGTCGGGGGACCCGACGCCCACGATCGCGGCGGGCCGGAAGGCACCCTCGTGTGTTCCGAGGGTGCCTTCTCGCGCAAGGAGAGGGCCCGTGCGCTCGCTCTCCACCTTCTCTGCTTTCAGAGAAGTGCTGGAGAGCGAGCGACGGGCGTCGCAGCGTCGCGCCGTCCTCCTCTTGCCTGTTGTATGGGCGACGGGTCGGGGGAGGGCGGCGCGAGGAAGCGGTTGGGGGCCATTATGGCCCCCCAGAGGAGGGGCGGCGCTTCCTTGCCTCGTCGTATGGGCGATGGGGCGAGTGGCGCCGCCGGGGAGCCAATCTGGCTCCCCACCAGTAGAGCCCCTTTGGGGGCGAGCTCTTGCCGGGTCACAGTGAATTAACCTCTGGCCTATCCTGTGGCCCGGTAGAGTAGCGGAGGAACACCGCGGGGTTTTAGGGGGTAGTCCAGCACTGAGCAGGCGGCTCGATAGTGCTGGGAGTCCACCACAAAGCTGCTCTGTTGTCCCCCGACAGCAGAGCGGCGAAGTGCGCAAATGCATTTCCCCGTGTAAAAACAAACCTAACCTAACCTGGGGCGCCACGCCAGATAACCTTCACGTGTACCCCTCCGCTTCCGTTCCCTCTGATTCCTTGTGAACCAGATGGAAGGGCAAGTGGTGGGGTCGGTGCGCCCTGAGCGTTAGTCAGTGACTTCTCCTTGTGGGATCTTGCTGGCTAACGGCGAATGATCTGGCCCGAGGGGTCGCGTGGGTTCCAATTCCTCTGTGAATCGGGACCCAGGCGACCAACCGAAGGAGGTCCGGCTAGGGGGGGGCGCAGTCGCGCCTCAAACTAGTCGGATAAGAGTGGCCGCGGGCGGAGGGTCGGGGGACCCGACGCCCACGATCGCGGCGGGCCGGAAGGCACCCTCGTGTGTTCCGAGGGTGCCTTCTCGCGCAAGGAGAGGGCCCGTGCGCTCGCTCTCCACCTTCTCTGCTTTCAGAGAAGTGCTGGAGAGCGAGCGACGGGCGTCGCAGCGTCGCGCCGTCCTCCTCTTGCCTGTTGTATGGGCGACGGGTCGGGGGAGGGCGGCGCGAGGAAGCGGTTGGGGGCCATTATGGCCCCCCAGAGGAGGGGCGGCGCTTCCTTGCCTCGTCGTATGGGCGATGGGGCGAGTGGCGCCGCCGGGGAGCCAATCTGGCTCCCCACCAGTAGAGCCCCTTCGGGGGCGAGCTCTTGCCGGGTCACAGTGAATTAACCTCTGGCCTATCCTGTGGCCCGGTAGAGTAGCGGAGGAACACCGCGGGGTTTTAGGGGGTAGTCCAGCACTGAGCAGGCGGCTCGATAGTGCTGGGAGTCCACCACAAAGCTGCTCTGTTGTCCCCCGACAACAGAGCGGCGAAGTGCGCAAATGCATTTCCCCGCGTTAAAAAAAAAAAAAAAAAAAAAAAAAAAAAAAAAAACTAACCTAACCTAACCTAACCTAACCTAACCTAACCTAACCTAACCTAACCTAACCTGGGGCGCCACGCCAGATAACCTTCACGTGTACCCCTCCGCTTCCGTTCCCTCTGATTCCTTGTGAACCAGATGGAAGGGCAAGTGGTGGGGTCGGTGCGCCCTGAGCGTTAGTCAGTGACTTCTCCTTGTGGGATCTTGCTGGCTAACGGCGAATGATCTGGCCCGAGGGGTCGCGTGGGTTCCAATTCCTCTGTGAATCGGGACCCAGGCGACCAACCGAAGGAGGTCCGGCTAGGGGGGGGCGCAGTCGCGCCTCAAACTAGTCGGATAAGAGTGGCCGCGGGCGGAGGGTCGGGGGACCCAACGCCCACGATCGCGGCGGGCCGGAAGGCACCCTCGTGTGTTCCGAGGGTGCCTTCTCGCGCAAGGAGAGGGCCCGTGCGCTCGCTCTCCACCTTCTCTGCTTTCAGAGCAGTGCTGGAGAGCGAGCGACGGGCGACGCAGCGTCGCGCCGTCCTCCTCTTGCCTGTTGTATGGGCGACGGGTCGGGGGAGGGCGGCGCGAGGAAGCGGTTGGGGGCCATTATGGCCTCCCAGAGGAGGGGCGGCGCTTGCGCCGCCGGGGAGCCAATCTGGCTCCCCACCAGTAGAGCCCCTTCGGGGGCGAGCTCTTGCCGGGTCACAGTGAATTAACCTCTGGCCTATCCTGTGGCCCGGTAGAGTAGCGGAGGAACACCGCGGGGTTTTAGGGGGTAGTCCAGCACTGAGCAGGCGGCTCGATAGTGCTGGGAGTCCACCACAAAGCTGCTCTGTTGTCCCCCGACAACAGAGCGGCGAAGTGCGCAAATGCATTTCCCCGCGTCAAAAAAAAAAAAAAAAAAAAAAAACCTAACCTAACCTAACCTCGACGAAGTCGCAATGTGTCATCGTCTGGAATATATGTGTTGGGGATGTGACAAACCATACCGCGATGTAGAGGTACAGCAGCGCCACCTAGTGACGGAGTGACGGAAATACAATTTATTTCACCAATAAATGGGGCTGAAACATTACGAGTAAAAGTAAGTAACCTTACGACATGAAAAGTAAAGCAAGTAAAAGTAATTTCCAAACCATACCGCGATACACAATACGATACGACATCGCCATCTTGTGATACACTGGATGGAGCACTCCATCAACTAATACACCAACAGATGTCGCTAGACGTTTCAGAAAGCGAGTTATGGTGGTTGACACTCGTTAAGTGTTTGTGAAATGCACTTTGTGGACATTCGGAAGGGCTTTGCCATGAGGTAGGTAGTCTCTTTACTAGCGATTTTATTACAAATCGTTCGTTCGTAGCCCCGGCAGCCCCGTCAGCCTGAGTTAAATCGATCACGAAAGTCAAGCTACATAGGGTGTGTTCAGTGCAGGGATGGATGACTAGGCTTATACCTGGGGGAAGAGAGACCCGTGCCCCTCGGTGGGGACATAATGGGTTTGATAATGAATGAATTACGAATCCGGAAACGTTTTCATGGCATAGTTTTAGTTCGTAAAATAAGTAAGTTATTCTTGGTAGCTTGGGTTGATTGTCATTGAACCATTATAATATTAATTGAGAAGTAGTAAGGTTTTTAGCAAGGTTTCATTCGAACATAATAAATTGTACCTAGTACGTAATCTGTAATCTCTAAGAATGAAACAATGATGTTAATATCGATTTGTACTGTGAATCAACACTAACGCTATGGCTATTAAAATCACGGGACGGATGGCATAGGGCGCACGAGACTGGAAGTCGACAATGTATTCCGGTTCATCTTCGTTGCCCTCTGTTGGATCCGAGACTCCCGTACCACGCTTGGCAGCCAGAGCGGGGGGCGCGGCGTTAGTGAGGGTTGCGGCGTCGGCGAATGAAGCGGTGCCCACGGGAGTCGCGGCGTCGGCGAGGAGCAGCCTAGTGGGGGAGGCCGGCGCGCTCACAGCAGGAACAAGCTGTAAGTCGTCGTCGGCGGGTGGCGGGCTGGTGGGCGGGGGAGCGGCGCCGGGGGGCGGGAACTGGCGCTCGTCGCTTCCGTACTCTACGTAGTCACGCGCCTCCGCCCACTGTAGCGCGGCGGCGGGCAGGCCGGCCGGCGCGGGGCGCGGGGCGGGCGGGGTGCGGCTCGGCTCTGCGCGGGGCGGCTCGGCGTCCGCCGGCTCGTCCCCGACAGGGTTACCGCGGCGCGTGGGCATGGATGAAGACGACTCATCCAATAGATACCGCTCCGAGCACAATTCGGCGCAGTCACCGCTAGAAATTAAGGAGCAACGCTGTTCAAATAAGTATTCCTTGACCCTTTACAGGTAAGGCACCCTGCCCCTTATTTTCGTTTAGATTGAAAAGTCTAATTCAACAGCAATATTTTGGTTTCTTAGATAATGACAGGAGAAGCTGTGTGCGGAGTGGATAGCTCTGCTGACCTATTACAGTTGCGTAGCGTGTGCGCGCACTGCACGAACTTGAGGTGGCGTGCCAGACTGTAGGCGGCGTGCACCTCCCCGCACCCCCCCGCTCCGCCCGCGCCCCCCGCGCCGCCAGAGCCCGCCAGCACGCCGCACAGCTTGCCGCCGCACACCACCCCCGTGCCGCGGTCGCTCTGCAATAAACAACCTAATGGATAATAAAAAATATGGATCTTTTTATTCTCTTTTCTGTTCTTCAGTTATACTTAAATATAAAAAAATTAAAAAAAGCCTACTGAAGTTACAGTATTATCTATGCTATGTTATATTTTACAGAGACGCAGGCGTCGCAGTTCCACGCAGCGCAGCGTACGTAGGGCAGAGCAGATTTTGTAAAGCATGGAACGTCATCGAGCTGCGTAGTGCGTAGGATACGTACAGTCGACAGCACCATGGTATACACCCATGCACCCTACTCCGTTGCGTTACGGGCGACTTTGCAACTAAAATGTGAAGATTGACGTGCTGTCGACTGTACGCTGCGGCGCAGTAGGTCTCGTTGTAGTGGCGGCACATAATTCTGCGCGGCGCGTGCACGGTGCACGTCGAGACATGTTTTATTAAAAATTGTATAGTTTTCTTGCAACGATTTAATTTTTGACATTTCATTGTATTAGTTCGTTGTAAAATCAGAAATCAGAAATTTCTTTTAACGTAAAGAATGTGATGTATACTTTCTCTAGATGGCGCTAGGTGTTTTCAAATTGGGGTTTAGCTGTCAGGTGGGTTTGATTTTAATAATATCTACAGTCCGCTTTTTAATTCTATGCAAAAAAAATGACGCGGTGTTACCGCTATAAAAGCTATAGGTTAACTCGGTAGATTTTTTTTACCGTGAATAGAAGACTCATGTGACCAAAATCCTTATCACATCAAAGACATTAAAATTGAATTACTCGTAAGAGCAAAGTCTAAAAAAAACACCTACGTAGCATACACAATTTAACTTGGAAGTAAAATGGGGTTATTTGGTTTTTACGTACTAGCAACATTCAGACATTGACAGCCCAAGAATGAGCGTTTTTCCCTCAGAAGAAGGAGTACCATAGAAGGAGCGTTAAAAAATGAAAACGTGCCACATAGTCTGTTTCGTCAATCTAAATAGCCGCAAGCTACGTGTTAGAAAGAGAAAAATATAGTCGTGTCTTTGTTGCTTTTTTCGAGCGTACAACCCTTAAACGTCAGTTGGTTACCTTTGGTTACCATTACGCGACCAAATTAGAACGGCTCAGAAAATGACGGCATGCAATGTGCCGCCCAATGACATTGATTTGGCAGAGGGTGTTCTGTGTTTGGCAGTGTGTTTGACAAGAGGTTTGGGAGTGCGCCGTTTTCAAGAAGCTTGTGTATTTTATATTTACTAAAGCACCATTTGAAGTGAATTATAGTGGATTCTCATGGTATATAGAATAAGTAACCGTCGGCATGACGTGTGTTGTGTTAGAATGTATATCTCATTCTTCCCGAGAAGATAATGAAACAACATTCATCAGCTTCCAACAGTAAGTCTCAATTTTGTGTACCTAAAAGGGTATTTTCTCTAAGATTTCAACTATGGGCTACTAGAATTGCAAATTAGCTATTAGAGAATGGTGTTTTCATCATGATTATTGTGATATTTTCGATATAAATCATAATACAAGTTTGTTGTTTGTTGTAGGGGAATAGGGATGGGAGTTTCCCACTTTCTCAGTGAAAAAAAGTATCGATAGTTCGTAGAGCATATTTAGTTATTTCTTGCGTTCGTATAGTTGTTTAATTGTTAATTATCTATTGCAGGTTACCCGAAGACAGCACAAAATAACAAATGTCGATGACGCAGTATCACGTACAAAGTAGTCTTGGAAAAATTTACACCGCATTTGCAGCAAGCGACTGTTTCATAAACAATAGCAAGTGGCGTAGGTTGGAAACAAGTGCCGTACCTACTTTACGCTTTTCCTTAGCCCGCAGATCATTGGTAAGGCTATAATTATACACTATAATGATACTTATAACAAAATAAAGTCTACATACTGCACAATTATGTCGACTGAGGTGCACGTTTTGCTGTATGTATGTACATCAGAAATTTCACATGAGACCCGACTGTCTCGTTGGTCTAGTGGTTACTCCACTTGGATAATAAAACAGGCTGTCAGTTCCAACCTGCAAGGCACCGTATATCACTTGTAGAATTTTTCCCTGATTATTGCCTGACTGGGTGTTTTTTTCTATCCTGGACGACGTTTAGCAGTTAAAGGTCATAACTAGTTTAATACTATCATAGTCTGATTCTGGTGCAAGTGATTTTTATTATTTTTTATGTGGGAGCTATCAACGTGAAGTACTTAAATAAATACAATTTTCAGGTTGCGCCCTCCGCGGAAATGGACAACGTTCGTGAGCTGCAACCAAGCTGATTTCATTTGAATTTCATAAAATATTATATTATCTTTTACATTATGGCTGACACATTTTTGTGAAAAAAAAAAAAACGTTAATAGCTACTTGTAAAACAGAAGTCAGGGATAAAAAACATATACATTATAGTAATACGTGTTGGTTTCTTCTCTATTGAGCTGCAGCCTGCCACTTTTTATGTGAAAAGCTTGAAACTACGTACTTTATTTGATGCCAAATAATCTTGTACCAATAAATCGTTTGGTTTTTAATTTTTATTTTATTCCATCGAACCTGGACTGATGATGTTATTACAACGGGTGCCTTGAGTAACTATGCTAGGTGGTAGGTATTTATTGGAAACAAATACGTAATCTATTAACACGACACAGGGTATCCTAGTGTGGGGCCAGAAGCAATCTATGTGCCTGTGTGTAAATGTTATGTTATGTTATTAAATAGTTTTTCCTATTTTGGTCTTGTTTTATTCATTACAGTGCTTCTTACAGTGCCACCATCTCATCTGTTCAGTTGATAGCGGCGCTAGTGGAGAATTTAGTAGTAACATTTGAGAAATTTACCTAGAAAAATGAGAATATTTTAACCCATCTTTCAATTTTAATGAACATATATGTATAAATCTTAGTAAATGAATAAATAAAACAAAAAATGGGGAACAGGATTTACAATTAATTACTTAATTATAATTTTACCCACCTGAACAGATAACTTGGTGGCGCTGTATATGGTGATTATTGATGATTTGCAAATATATTTAAAAAAAAGGTTTTATATTCGCCGTACATATACATTTTGCCATGTTACCACATAACTCGGTAAAATCTTTCTTCGATTCGCTATAGCCCTATTAGTCCCATTTATATTATTGAAAACCTGATGTAGAATTACTTATTGTTACTTATGAATATTTATTGTAACTTATATGGTATGTACCACACTTAGCACATAATAACATAACCGTAAAGGGTTCCAGCTGGTTCACTAGCACCACCAAGGGAAAAATGATATTTTTTAGAGATAAATACATTGATAATTAGATAGATAGACAATGGTGATAATAGTGATTATCATGGGCCCATGACTGTAATTTAAATTAATTGGAATTGGAATAATGGAATTTAGTCGTAGGTTTTTTGGTACACAGCCATGGGTCCGAAAAATCACTATTAAACATGGTGATGGGATTGAAAAGATACTTTTTGTGCAAATTGTGTAAAAGAGCTATGATTTTTTTATCATTTAATATTAATACTTAATTACCAACATTAATTTTAAAAAATACACAGATTATGTAGAGCGGAATAAATAATATCGACATCTTTATGGTGTTTGTCCCAGCCCTATCGATTTTGGCTTTGTTCAGTAATCTGTGGCAACCGTGTACGATTGTAAAATTTTTAGTGCATGAGTACACTACAGCTGTCTCTTTCTGGCGCAGAGATTTATCGAAAGAGTAACATGGACAACTGTTACTTTTTATTTTATTCCTCCTTCTATGGTACTCCTTCTTCTGAGGTTTTTCCTTTCTTTTTTTTTCTTAGTTTCTTGAGATACACTAGATGGCGTCATTCGTTTCTTCATACGAATTTGTGATTCGTAGCAAACAATGTCAAAGTCAGTCCACAGATCACTAAACAAGAGAAGGAACCAGGGTTGCTATTCGGACGAGGTTTCTCGTAATAAAAATAAAAATTCAAACCCACAATCCATAGCAAAGACTCCAAAGTATCCAAAAGAGCACTTATCACCAAACGACAACAGCATTTTTTCTTCTAGGTAACCAACCATCACAAATTCCACAGAACCATAGTATTATTTTTTGCCTTGACGTTTATTATTACGGTATGGCAGCGCCACCTAGGGATCCTTTTAAAACTAAATTTGATATAAGGAAAACGCTCATTGTATGGAGATGTCAACGTGACAATATTATTTTTTTTGCATTGAATGACAAAACAGACTGTACTTGATGGGACCGGGGTTAGGAGAAAAAAAAAGAGGTGACCAATGAGGAAGGAAACCTATGGAGAGGCCCTATTCGTCTATATGCATACCATTGCCGGGTGCCATTATCGCCATGTTTTGCGACAAGTTTTCTCTAGTAATCTGTGAGTTTCCTGGTATGTTAGCTGTCAAATTGCTTTGTTGTCGAGAGTTATTTGCAATTTGTGAAGTCAATACTACTAATTGGCAGTTATTTATGATGTGGGATTGTTGCGGCATTAATAAATAATATGCCTGTATGTTCTATTGTGCAGTGTAATTCGCGAAAGAACAAAAATCGACCGGAGGTGACTCTTCATAGGTTAGTAGCTGGTTTTTACAGAAATGTCGTACAATCTGGTCGTTTTAGGGGCCTCAAGTCTCAACTTCAACCTCTAAGACAAATTTTAGTTTCTTACTGCTCATTAACCCGATATTTTCGTAGGTAAAGCAATATTTAATTTGCTAAGATTTGTTATCAAACCGTAGTGCGGGGACAAAGTCATTGGATGGAACATAAAACGTCGATAATAGTTATAACAGTAGAGCTAAAATAATTAAGTTACTAAATAACCATATTATTACCATTCTCTAGGTTTCCCAGTAGTGAAGCCTTAAGATCCTTAAATTCACGACACAAGCAATAATATGTCTGCTCGCTGCACTTTAACGCGGACGGCTTCAACAGAACACTTGATGTGGTGAGATTGCGTGATAATGCTGTCCCCTCCATTTTCTTGTGGTGAGTCTCGTTACGTGATCTGCTTCACATAGTGAGAGCTTAAAAACATACTGTTACAAATAAGTGTTTATGTTTAATATTATATTATATGTACTTATTGCGTAAAACTTAAATTTTTAAAACTGAAATAATAACGACATCGCACCAATTTTTCACAGAGGACTACAGTAAAGAAAAGGGCCGTTTTATTTGATCGACACAATGTACAATATCCACTCAGCTCTGCAGTGACACTTGCGGGCAATTTTAATTCCACAAGGGAATTTGCAGGAATCACTTAGCTCTGCCGTGCCCTATCACAGTCAATCGATTTGAACCCTGACAACCCCAGTGAAGAGGTATTTTTAACGTATTTTATAAAGACTTATTTTTGTTTTATTGTCAGCGCTATCTTTATTTGATTTAGATCAATATTCACATTAATTTCTCTCATTCCAGATGCGTCGTAATGAAGAAAAAAATAAGCGAATAACTCAACGTGCAAGAAGCAGCGCAACAAAATCAAACGTTTCAATGATAAAGTGTGCAAAAGAAATAGGAAGTTTGCACTTTTACATGATAATGAAGATTAAAAGAAAGGAAATAAAAACTGTTCTGGCACTGTTTTTTTATTTGACTTTGACACTTGAAGTGATTTTGTAGTGTTTTGTGTGGAGTACCTGCATATAATTAATAAGTCCTTCTGGTAATCGAAATCTTTACTTTCCAATGATAAAAATAAATATTCAGAATGCACATGATTTGTATGTGTTTTTCCTGGTACAATAAAGAATATTCTCTTATAATGTGTGTGCCGGTATGTAAATGTAAAAGTTAATTTACAAAGTATAAAGCGCCTTTCTTATTTTAAATTATTTCTTCAATCCATGGAAGTACTTTTTTTTAAATATAGAAGTATCTGTGATTTTCACCGGTGTTTGTTCGACTGCGACGATCTACTTTACGAATTATCACCTGTGACAAAACCACAAAATAGTAATTCTTACAACCCGAATTTACTTCAAAGCCGCGGTCTTATACCGGGTGTCCCAAAACTCGACGTCAACCCGAAGCCGGGTGAAAAGGCAAGTCAAGCTGGTTGTCAGAAAAATATAAAAAAAAATCTAAGTTGTATGATTTCAAAATTATAGGCATTTTTTTAAAAATCGCAAAATTACACACCCTGTGACAGTCTTTTTACTCCTGTTGCCACAAATCTTTACTTTTTCCAATTATTTTTTTGCTGTGTAACCCTGAATAATGCTTCTCTAAACTGTAATCAAAATTTTGAAACCAGCTGCTCTAGCTTGCATAAAAAATAGGACTTATTTCCTAGAAAAACTTTCAAAATAAAAAATTGCCTAGTTTTAACTGACTGTATTGAAAAAAAAATCATACAACTTAGATTTTTTTAAATATTTTTCTGACAACCAGCTTGACTTGCCTTTTCACCTGGCTCCGGGTTGACGTCGAGTTTTGGGACACCCGGTATATAACACCAACACCACAATGGTATATTTCGTGGCTAATAATCGGTAAACATTAATTTCCTACTTGTGACAGTGCTGCTTGAGCACTGCTGATGATGCAGCCGCTAATATCGATATCGATATTTTCGATAGCTCTGGCGAGGCACTAGAAGGCGGCCATTTATTGCGACAACTTTTTGGCACCCGTTTTCTGTAGGTACAACCGGTCCATATATTTAGTAGGTCTGTGGAGGTGACAAAGAGAAAAGATGTCGGTAATGAAAAGAGGTTGGCAAATTTCCTTTACAATAAAGATAGGTATGTCATTGCAGTAGGTAGGTACCTATTACCTACAGCCGGAATGGTACCTTTAATAAATAGTTTTAGTAGGTAAGTGTTTTCTTCGTTGACCGCAGCCTATGGAAACGCCCTGTCCATACTGGATAATAATTCTGTTGAACACCACAAATCTCTTTCGCTGGCGTCACTGAGCGGCCGAGGCTATACGATATTTTCCCAGTGGCCTAGCGGAGACGTCGCCGATTCTGAAAACTATATTCTATATCTCAAGTCAAACAAATTATTAAATAAAAAAACAATAAATAAACTCACGCCCGTTATCCCCGAAGGGGTAGGCAGAGGCACCAGTCTCTAGAACTGGACCCACGTTTTGCCGAGTTTATTAGGTCCCAAACGTGACAAGTGGCAAGCCTGTCGCCGTTATCCGGGCACAATTTATCAGCGAATGGTGTTGCTGTACAAACAAATGTACGTAACTAAAAGTCATTGGTACATGCGTGGTTCGAACCCAGACCCTCACGATCGAGAAGCAAGGGTCAACCCCACTACGCTACCACCACTTTATTAACAAACTATTCTTTTGTTTTATTTAAGTAGTTTCAGTTTTAGTTTTGTGTGTGTGTGTTTTAGCCTTGGTTTAGTTTTAGCGTTATGGTACTTTTTTTTAAGTTAGTGAATTGATGGTCACATTCATTAATATTACATATTTACGTAACTAGAACCTTCACGTCGTTTCAATAAGTACAATACATAAATACCTACACCTGAGTGACCCACCCGTGACAGAATTTACATTCTGTTTGTTGAATGTCAATTTAGGTAGGTATATAGGTAGGTACTTACAATGCTAATGTTGGCATTATGTACACCTTGTTTGTATGATAGGTACAAATAACATAAGCATAACCTAACACAAACATTTACATACAGCGACGTCACAGACATGTAAATATCCAAGGCCTGGGTTTCTTTTGTTTGTCCCCAGCCGAGATTCGAGCCCTGGACCTCTCGCATGGTAGGCAGATGCGCTAACCACTCCGCCACAGAGGTCGTCTATTCAAATATCCGTCGTAAATTATCCGACTATTCAAAAAAGATATTGAAAGAGTTATTATGGGTGAGAATTGCCAAGTAGGTACTTTTATAAAAATGAATCCCTGAATGTGTTGCTAAGCGCAAATCTCGAGAGCACATGAACCGATTTCGCAAATTTTTTTTTTAGAATACCTATTTCTTGAAGAACGAGGATGGTTCTTGCGGAGAGGAAAATTTGAAAAAAAAATGCATAAAAAGGGGAAGGTTTAAGTGGTTAGAAAATATGGAAAAAAAAAGAAAACTTTGGCGGTAGATACGAAGTTTGCCGGGACAGCTAGTGATTACTATAATTTAACAATGCAAGCTGTAATAGCTTGTAGGTACCGACTTGTAGATGCGAGTGGGTTGCGTCGCAGCATGCGGAGGGGGCCTATCTCTGCCGCAACTTTACCGCTCGTAACAATAACAAAAACAAGTACTGCTCTACAATCTGGAATCCTCACTACAACTGTCACATAGATAGGATCGAAAGAGTACAAAAACGTTTCCTCTATTATCTGAGCGGACATCAGGGCAAGCGTCGGTCTCTGGCCCATTACTCTGACCGATTGCGGCATTTTAATATGTTATCCTTGAAAGATAGACTCCATAACGCTGACCAAATATTTTTATTTAATTTTTTTAATAATATGATAAACTGTCCTCAACTGCTTTCCAAATTCAATTTTGTGATTCCACGACGCGGTTCACGAGTCGTCAATTGCCGTCCATTTTATCTTCGTTTATAAAGAACCAACATTGGTAAATACTCTATAATTAACAGAATTTGTAGACAGCATTATGAACTTTTTGTAAAAGACAATCTTGTTTTTGATTTGTTTTCTGGCTCATTTAGAAATTTTAGATTAAATTTAATTAAATTATTCCCAAATTCAACTAACTACTAATTATGAAAGTTTTAGGCCAAAATTTTAGATAAGTATAAATTATATTCTATTTTTCTTTGTACTGGTAACTATGCCAACTTGTAGTATGTAAGTCTTACTTGATTTAATTGTAAATGCTGTGTTTTTCAGTTACTGGATTCACACTGTGGCTCGATTTATTGTAATTGTTCTGTAAATGTAAAGTGTGTTTCTGTTGAAGAACCAAATAAATAAATAAATAAACAAAAGCGCCACTCACAGGGCAGAGCACGGGCCCGCGGAGGCAGAGCTCGGCGTGCGGCAGCGCGCGGCACGCGGCGCGCGGCGCCAGCTCGGCGTCCACGATGCGCAGCGGCCGCGCGCGCACCGCGTGGCACAGCGCGCCCGCCGCGCCGCACTCGCCCTCCAGCGTCGCCATCACGATGGGCCGCGCGTGCGCCGCCGCCGCCGCCGCCGGGAACTCGCGCTCCAGCTCCAGCACGGCCAGCCCCGGCCCGCCCGCGCCGCGCGCCTCCAACACGCGCGCCACGCGCCGCGCCGCGCCCTCCGCGCCCCCCGCGCGCACCCGCAGCGCCGCGCCGCGGGCGCACGCGGCGCACGTCACCGCGGTGCGCCGCGACACCAGCGCGGCCGCCCCGCCGCCCCCGCCCCCGCCCCCGCCGACATCCTCGCTCTCCAGCAGCAGCATGAAGGGCACGTCGTCCCCCTTCTCCTCCTCCTCAACCCCCGCAACTTCTTCTCCCCGCGCGCCCACTAACGTCAGAAGCATCATTAGCGCACACTGCATGCTGGCGCCGACACTACCTACACACGATTATAAATATACCTAAATCATAAAATAGAACACCAGCCATACAAATCAGCCATTACGTGCACCGTGCACTGTCTGTCGTAAACTTCTTTCAATTCTGTGGTGTCAGAAGAAAAAGAGGTGGGTAGATGACAGACAACATGGAGACAAGAGGATGCAACCCACATGCAACCTGAGAATAGAATTCTGAGGATCCAACCGACAAAGCCGTGGCCGTTATATTAAAAGGCCGTTTTCATAATTTGCCATGGCACGGCACAGCACGGCACGGCACGTCTTTATCGTCACGGTTGTAGCAGCGCGTGGGACGCGCGATGCATGCATAGACGGACAGGTTAGTTAGTAGTTCCTGTGCCGCGATTGTAATAACACGTTTGTCACATTTTTATATTACACACATGCAGTTGTCGTGAAACCTTCTTTCATTTCCTGCCAGGGACTACTCCGCAGTGACAAACCCTATATTGGTAACCCCGTCAATAAAAGGACACTGTGAACTTTAAAGGGGCACATATAACTTGTACGTGTTTTTGGTGTACAGTTTCGGTATCTATTACGGACAGACAGTGCGCGTGTGAAAATGTCGCAACCCGGCAACCAACCGCAATACTTACCCGTAGCGGCCCCTCAACCGCTTCCACCACCTTCGAGTGCAGGAGCGGCTACCACGAGTACCCCGGTGAAACGTGAACCAGCGGACCTGGCAGCGATATCCATCGGAGCGCGCCTTCCAGACTTCTGGTGTGATCAGCCGAGGCTATGGTTCGTGCAAGTGGAATCTATCCTTGCGCCGCAGAAGCTCGGAGACGAGGCCAAATTCCACCTGGTCGTCGCCAGATTAGGGAAAGAAGTAATCCAGCAGGTGAGCGATATCCTATTATCACCTCCAGAAGATCGTAAATTCCATGCCTTGAAAGAGAGACTATTGGCCGTGTACGAAGAGTCCGAAAACCGCCAATTTCAAAAGTTGCTGAGCGAGATGGAACTTGGGGAGCAAAAGCCTTCGCAGTTATTACGCCGCATGCGTGACCTCGCGCGTGGCAAGATTCCGGACGAGACCTTACGCATTATGTGGACTGGACACCTACCATCAGCAGTCAGGGCAGTTTTAGCGGTTACGGAAACAAACGAGCTAGAAAAACTCGCCACCATCGCTGACAAGATCATGGAAACTACCAGGCCCATAGAGATTTCGGCGGTTGGGCAGGCTAACAGTGACTTAGTGGGACAGATAGCTAAGTTAACGGCCCAAGTAGCACAGATGCAGCGATCCAGGCAGTCGACGAGGCCGGCCCGCGGGCGCAGTTCAAGGCCACAGTCACGCGATGCATCGCCGCGCCGGCGCCGCCGTGATAATGCTGACTGGCTGTGTTTTTATCATCACAGGTTTGGCCAGAGAGCTAATAAGTGCGTAGAGCCGTGCAACTGGAAAACGAAAAATGCATCGGGAAACTAGATCAAGTGCACGCCGCGACGGAGGTTTGCACTATTCTACCATCACACCGTCTTTGCGTAACTGATGTCAACAGCGGACTACGTTTTTTAGTAGATACAGGTGCTAACGTATCAGTGTTACCTATGGTCAAGAAACCGTTCAGGGTCAGTGAAAGTACAGACTTTTCTCTTTTTGCTGCTAATGGTACGAAAATCAAGACATATGGGACTAAATCGTTAGTTTTGAACTTTAAATTGCGTAGACCTTATAAATGGACTTTCATTTTAGCCGACGTGAAGCAACCAATTTTGGGAGCAGACTTTTTGAGTCACCACAAGATATTGGTAGATTTAAGTACACGTAGACTTATAGATCAAGTGACGAGTCTAAATGTTATTGCCTCTATGGTCGATTACAACGAGTCAAGTGTAACGACGATAGATAACAAACATCCATTTTTTGAGTTACTTTGCGATTATCCTGAAATCACTAAACCAGTATGTTTCAAGGAAGTACCACGTCATAACGTATACCATCACATAGAAACCCAAGGGCCACCGGTTTTCACACGGGCTAGGCAATTACCACCAGGTAGATACAGTAAGGTGAAGGAGGAATTTAGTACCATGCAAGAATTAGGGATATGCCGACCATCCAAAAGTGCTTGGGCAAGTCCGTTGCATGTGGTACCTAAAAAGAACGGGGATATCCGACCGTGCGGTGACTATAGGCAGCTAAACGCCATCACCAAACCGGACCGTTACCCGATTCCTAGGTTGCATGATTTCACTTACTTACTAGCTGGAAAAAGTGTGTTTTCACGTATAGACGTTAATAGAGCTTACCATTGCATAGGAGTAGCTCCAGAAGACATTGAAAAAACGGCTATTATTACCCCATTCGGTTTATTCGAATTTAGTAGAATGCCGTTTGGTCTAAGGAATGCCGCACAAACGTTTCAACGTTTTATGAACCACACTGTTTTTGTAGGTTTGGATTTTTTGTTTACATACATCGACGACGTAATAGTAGCAAGTAGTTCTATGGAAGAGCACAAAGTACATCTTAAAGCAGTTTTTGAACGTTTAAATGAGTACGGTCTGACCATTAACCAGGAAAAGTGTAGTTTTGGGCAAGCAAAAATCGAATTTTTGGGATTTGAAGTTTCGACAGAAGGTATTCGTCCTCTTGAAGACAAGGTAAAAGCAATTGTCGATTACCCAAAACCCAAAAACGTCGATGAGCTTAGGAGATTTTTGGGCATGTTAAATTTTTACAGAGCACACATTCCGGATGCAGCCCAACACCAAGCAGAGCTCAACAAGTACATACATTCTTCGAAGAAACGAGATAAGACGCCCATCGAGTGGACAGTGCAAGCTGAGCAAGCATTCGCGCAATGTAAGGTAAATACAGGAGGCCGTCACGTTGTCCCACCCGTTGGTCGACACTCCGATAGCGCTTTTTGCTGACGCCTCGGATGCAGCGACCGGCGCAGTTCTACAACAGCGGGTAAACAATTCGTGGAAGCCGATAGGTTATTTCTCAAAGAAAATGAACGCTGCTCAACAGAAGTACAGTACGTATGATCGCGAGCTTTTAGCAATATTCTTAGCTCTCAGACATTTTCGCCCTTTGGTAGAAGGTCGACAGCTAACGATATTTAGCGACCACAAACCGTTACAGTTTGCATTTTGTTCTTTTAACAGCGAGAAAGAGACACCTAGGCGCACCCGGCAGTTGGCCTATATTAGCGAATTCACCACCGATATTCAGCACGTGAGCGGAAAAGATAATTTAGTAGCGGACGCGTTATCTCGTATCGAGACGATACACTGTCCTACGGTCATAGATTATTCAACTTTAGCAGATGTGCAAGAAACAGACACTTTCCTCACGCAGTACACGGCAATGCCTGATAGCAAAGTAGTATTGAAAAAGCTTAGCATTCCGACTTGCGATAAAACTATTTTTTGTGAAATGTCAACCGACGAAGCTAGACCATACCTACCCGAACAATTTCGGAAAGCAGCCTTCGAGTCCGTACACAGTCTGAGTCATCCTAGCATTCGAGTATCGCGAAGACTGATTCAGAAAAGATTTTTTTGGCCAGGCATGAATCGAGATATCGGGATTTGGGCTAAAACTTGTATTGCCTGTCAAAGATCAAAAGTTGACAGACACACCGTTTCAGGATTAGAGAACTTTTCAAACAGTGAACGTTTCGAGCACGTTCATATCGATATTGTAGGTCCTTTACCAACGACTACTGAGGGATATAGGTATCTCGTAACTATGATAGACAGACGTACTCGCTGGCCAGAGGCGTTTCCAGTACAGCAGATTACAGCTGAGGATGTAGCCAAGGTCGTTTTCGAGGGGTGGATATCACGATTTGGATGCCCAGTTCGTCTAACTAGTGACCAAGGACGACAGTTCGAAAGTTCTTTGTTTACGCATTTAATGAAGTATTTAGGTATTAACAAGCTTCGTACAACAGCATACCACCCGCAGAGCAACGGTATTGTAGAGCGTTGGCACAGGTCACTCAAAGCAGCGCTGACAGCTCGCTTGAGTTCATGTTCATCGTGGTCAAAAGAACTCTACACAGTTCTTTTAGGGCTTAGAGTCGCATGCAGAAGTGATAATGGTGTTAGCGCAGCAGAGATGGCATACGGCACTACACTACGCTTACCAGGCGATTTTTACGAAAACACTTCGGCGAAAGGTATGCAAGACGATACATTTACATTCGTAGATAAGCTACGCGAAAGTATTAACAACTTGAAACCCATTGAATCAAGGAGTAACAGAAGGTCGATTTTTGTTCATCCAGAGTTGAAGTCATGCACACATGTTTTCATACGTAATGTTTTTGTTCGTAAACCTTTACAACCTACGTATAGCGGTCCTTTCCGCGTACTAAATAGAGGCAATAAGGTTTACCGTATACAATTAAGGGATAGGGAAACAAATGTATCAATAGATCGGTTAAAACCAGCGTTTTTAGTTAATGACCACTTTGATGATGTAAATCCTTCTATAAATGTAAATCCTTCAATAGATATTCCTGTAAATGAACAGAAAAAAACTAGAAGTGGACGAATTGTAAGACCGAACTTAAGGTTCGCAGACTGATCGTTGTTCTGTGTTTTCTATTTTGTGTTAGAATAAGTACTTTTACATTGTATTTTGCTAATGTGTAGTTATATTTTGCCTGCACTATGGTGCAAAGTCAAATATGCAGTCAAAGTAGGTTTCGTAAGTAAGCAAATTTCAAGTGATCATGTAATAATTCGGATACTATATTAAGTAATGTTTTGTATGATTTATTTCACTGACAGTTCAAGAAACCCGCAGTAACCATTAACTATTTACCATGGGCTATAATCAGAGTAAAGAGCAAGTTATTGCTGCTCAAATTGTTTCAAGTCAAGGCTTGGAAAGCAAGCTCGATCACTACGGTTTTCTGTTAATTGCACTAGTGGCGTTATTAATTTTCATATGTGTTGTCATTATTTGGAAACAGTGTAACAGAGGAGTGAAGAGCTGGGTGAAGAAACAAATAACCTTGTCAAATTTAGAACCACCTGTATTAAAAGTTCACACGGTTCAACAACAACCGGCGGCAACCGCTACAGGATATGTGTAATATTAAACTGTAGTGTCAGTGAAATAGAATAAGTAGACAGTAAGTTCGTTAGATATTAAGTAAACGACGCATTGTGTTAACTCAATGTAATTCTGTATTTCGCAAATCATGTTTGGGTAACCGAAAATTTTGTGTATGTACCTTCAAATTTTTTTTTGTAAAAGGGGGAATGATGTAGCAGCGCGTGGGACGCGCGATGCATGCATAGACGGACAGGTTAGTTAGTAGTTCCTGTGCCGCGATTGTAATAACACGTTTGTCACATTTTTATATTACACACATGCAGTTGTCGTGAAACCTTCTTTCATTTCCTGCCAGGGACTACTCCGCAGTGACAAACCCTAAACGGTAAAATAGGAAAGCAAAATGTATGGAATCGTATGCAGACGCTTTTAACGGCCACGGCAATTTTCAGACACAGTAGACTAGTACAGCGCCACCAAGTTATCTGTTCAGGTGGGCAAAATTGTAACTAACGAATTAATGAGCCGTTTTCAGAAAAAAAAAGAAGTTAATAACACAAAACCTCAATAGATGGCGCTCAGTTGGCGAAAATAGTTCTGTCATAAACGTAGCATTTTTTATTTAATCTGTGGTTGTAACCGCTCGCTTCTTGACGCAGCAAAGGTAGTACAGCGCCACCAAGTTATCTGTTCAGGTGGGCAAAATTGTAACTAACATGTAAATTGTAAATCCTGTTCCCCATTTTTTGTTTTATTTATTCAGTCACTAAGATTTATAGATATATTTTCATTAAAATTGAAAGACAGGTTAAAATATTCTCGTTTGTCTAGGTAAATTCCTCAAATTTTACTACTAAATTCTCCACTAGCGCCGCTATCAACTAAACAGATAAGATGGTGGCGTTGACGCGAGTCGCGCGCGACAACGCCAAAAGTCGCGAGAATTTGACAGTTAATGTACTGGGTGTTGGTTAGGTCGACCGTTCCGAATCTCTCGGTTCGGCAATATCACTCGATGAAGTCGAAGCCATTGCCGTCCAAGGAAAAATGGATGGTACAGCTGTTTTCTTTGGTATTCTTAGTTTGCCACCTAAAAACAGAGAAAAGCAAAATTGAATAATAATATTTTACATCAACTTCACTAATATTTTATGTTACTGAACTTAAACGAAGAAATTCGTACTTACATGTCATATAATCGTTTGGGGTGAAATGATCCGAACAAATACATGAATGTTTACGCATGTTCCATCCAATTTTTCGATTTACATCGACTCTGGTTGCTTTGATCCATTGTCGCTTCAGGGTTTCATTGGTACTGGGGAATCTATGAATTCCTGTATTTTTGCACGTCACAACGGCACAGGTACGCATTTTTGTATACTCAAAGAAAGTTCCTAATTTACAAGGTATCGAAACCAAAACTAAAAGTAAGTAAAAACTTACATACAGCAGTGTAACAGAATTACAGTATTTCCTACTTAGTCTGTGCAGTCTTCTAGGGGCACGGGAGCGCCCTAGCCAAGACGCGAGAAGATGTCCTGGGTGAATCTCCTCGAATTGTCGCTAATTCGTCATTGTTGTCATTAATCTCTCACAGTTCTCAGCACAACAGAAATATAATACGTATACAGTTATTGACGTTACAGTAGGTATGTAAGATTGTCAGTCAACTCCAACTAATATAGAAATAAAAATATCTTTAACAACCTGTTGCACTGACAAAATATAAGTGTGACACTTCCAAGGACAATGACGCCGTCAATTTGAGTAGATTCACCCACCTACCTCTTCTTGAAGTGTTTCGTAGATTAAGTACCAATCCTACATCATACCATCTAATTTTGCTGTTGATAGGGATAGAAAGTGTATGGGGCCAAATTAGGTCAGATTACTAGAAAAGTCAGAAAGCGACGAAAACTTTTGTATGGAATAAAAACACAGCCCGAATAAATAAACCATCCTACAAAAAAACATTTCATAAAAAGGATGACAAAACAAGCCCTAATTTTACCAATCATACAATCATCATGGTAAAGAATAGGGCTTGCCCGTTTTACAATACCCAATTTCTTTCCTTAGTTAAGAAGTAACGGCCAAGCCTTAAGCTAAGGTAATAAATAATTAAGGTAAAAAATGATAATAAAATTATGTAACATAGATAGTCATGCATGAGTTCTGATAACTTTTTAAACTGTACGCATACATATCACATCATGAGCTTGTGTCTTGGCATCCTTTTTACATAAAATGTTTTGTCGGGTGGATTTGACAGATATATTTTTCTGACTTTCACGCCATCTAGTAAGTGTTGTGGAACTAGTTTTTTTTTTTTTGAAAACGCCTCATTGTAAATCCTGTTTCATTAAAATTGAAAGACAGGTTAAAATATTCTGATTTTTCTGGGTAAATTTCTTAAAAGTTACTACTAAATTCTCCATTAACGCCGTTAACAACTGAACAGATGAGGTCCAAAATGGCATTCCTTTGACAGCCGTAATATTTTTTTTTTAGTTCTTCTGAAAACGGTTCATTATGCTAGGATGAGCACACTTTTCTAATCCGCGAAGGAGGGGCGGGCGCGCGTATGACGCGCGGCGCGCACAATGGACGCGGGCGCTTGATGTTATCCGTTGCATAGAACTTCATACAATTTTAAAGAGCGTCCGAAACGCAGCGTATCGTAAGCGCGCCTCGGGCGCTTTCTATGACTAGTCCCAGAGTTTTTACAGTCCGTTTTTTAGTTCAATGCAAAAAATAAAACAGTCGCGTTGACATCTCAATACAATCTAATGTCTGAATGTTGCTAGTACGCAAAAACCAAATTACCCCATCTTACTTCCAAGTATTGTTTGTGCCACGTACGTACGTGTTTTTTTTTTACTTTGCTCATAAGAGGAAGGTCATAGCCCACTTGCACGACTCGACACGAAACGGACTGTACGGGCTAAGCACCGTGCATCGCTGCGTGTGCTGACTTGGCATTGTCCAGCACACCGCTACCGTCCGTCAGTCGGCTCGAGCCACTCGCCAAATACACACTTATATTTAACTAAACAATGTAATTCTGTATCGTGAATAAACTACCATGAAGAGTTAAACGACTTCTTCTTCTTCCACCACCGTCCAACAAACAACATCTGCTGTGCGACAGAGCGAGGGCTGCACACGCTCTCCTCTGCTCGTACATAATGGTCCTTCGAGCCGGATGCTCGCGACCATCTTCGGGCATCCTAACAACCAGCGCCTGCGAATCTGCAGCGCCCTCATCCTGAGAAACAGACAGACACCTTGACGGTGGTGGAAATAACTTCAACGTGTGCAGCAACTCAGCGGGTCAACGCTACGGAGCTGCCCGGGTGAAATGAGGTCACCAACCACTGACGTTGCAAAACGTGTACATCGGCGGAAGACGTTTCGCCAAACAACTCGGCCTGCTCTCTGCCTTACAACCAGGAGTAGGCCTCAACTCTACAACCTGCCGGTCAAACTGAACTGAAGAAGGTAACTGGAACGAACCTGATGTGCAACTTGGAGTGAACTTGAACTGAACTATTTGGAGACCAAACTGTCCCAAACTGCCGGTAGGACAACTAACCTGAGCATACTGCTCTCAAATAACTGGAGGGAGAAGCCTCATCAACTGGTGGACGCTAAGCCACAAACTAACTGAGCAAATGCTCACAACTAACATTGGTTGGGGTCCATCCGCTCTCTTACACCCAGGGAGTGGACTCAAGGAGTCGACGGAAGACGTTTCGCCGGCTCAAGTAACATCAACTACAACTAAAACTTATCGTCGTGGTCGCCACAGAAAAACTATCGACTTGCACTAACACAAAGATGTTACACTGCTGTGCATTGAACTAAGTACAGTAGGCGACAGGAACACACGATATACCTCAAGAAAACGCCTGGCAGCATCCATAAACAGCAACAGCTATATACTTAACTTTTACAACTTATTTAACTTTTTACTACTTACTCGTATTTACACTATACTTCATTTTACACTTATTGTGTTGCTGTAACATTAACTTGAACTAAATTTATAATTGGTATGTATACCTATACCTATTGATAAACTTTAACTATTGTCAACTTGTCTGTTTCATCGTATTCTGCAAACTTCTAATGAATATTTGAACTGAAAATTCTTAACTTTAAAACTTCTAACTTAATAACTGAAATGCTGCTACTTATACGATTAGGTGTCTAAGTAATATTAACTCAACTTTTTACACAACTTAACTAGTTTACCTGAATAATTTAGTTTTTTTGTATTGTAAGAAAACAATGTGACAACTCACTTAGTTTAATTACATTGTATACTATTGTACCCATGACTTTAATTTAATTCAGGTTTTTCCTTGGCAGCCTGTACTTTGTACAACTTTTAGATATTTGTAGTAGGTATCTACCTAAGTCTCTTTGCGTAATACGCTAACAACTACATACTTCAAAATTGCCAAAGCAGCGAAAAGAGTCACGTAGGCCACTATAACTTGTAATTGTCTTATCATTTTTAATTCTCAATAATGTAATTAGACCCGGTGTCAACTTTCCGACCACTGTATAGGTAACTAGTCAGCATTTCGCCACTTGTATTATTTTGTAGTTACAAACAACTGTTTTAAATACTTATTACTGATATAGCTTTAGGCAAACTGTTAACTTTAACTTTTAACTTCATCTTGGGTTGGGAGCATGTACGGGCTAAGCACCGTGCATCGCTGCGTGTGCTGCCTTGGCATTGTCCAGCACACCGCTACCGCCCGTCAGTCGGCTCGAGCCACTCGTCCAATACACACTTATATTTAACTAAACAATGTAATTCTGTATCGTGAATAAATTACCATGAAGAGTTAAACGACTTCTTCTTCTTCCACCACCGTCCAACAAACAACATCTGCTGTGCGACAGAGCGAGGGCTGCACACGCTCTCCTCTGCTCGTACACGGACTGTAGTCGTTTTAATGTCTTGTGCTTATCTCATTGGTAGATAGTGATCGACGCTGGGGAGTTTTTAATATTTTTTTAAGATGTTGCTTTTTTTTATTTGCTATGTAGGTACTAACTTTTTTCCACTGTGCTTCTTACTTCTAATTTATCAAGACTCAGAACATTATATAACGCAAACGTGCCCCGAGTAACTACACAGGTGTACATACCTAGGTACCTATCAGGTAGGTACTTAGGTCCACACGAGAGGTGAGCATGATTATCTTCCGAAGAAGGAGAGTATATAAGGTGCTACGAAGTCGGAGTAACGTAAATAAGGCGACGTAATTTTCGTATTACATTTATTTTCACTAGTTACTTAAATAAAGTATTCACTTGTAGTAAGTGTAGGCTTAGCGGTTCCGTTTAATTTAGCAGGTGGTTTGGGGCGCGCGGGGACGCCGCGTGCAGCTCGTCCCCCAGCGCGTGCACGCGCAGGCCGGCCTCCAGCAGCAGCGCCTCCAGCTCGCCCGCCGCCGCCGCGCCCGCCGCCGCGCCGCGCACCGCCAGCCACTGCCGACACGAGCGAGCGTTAGCCCTCGCCGCCCGCCGGCCCCGCCCCCGCCCCCCGCCGGTGTCCCGCCTCACCTTGGCGTGCGGGTACAGCGCCAGCGCGCGGTACAGCGCCGCCCCCGCGCCGCCGCCGCCGCCGCCGCCCGCGCGCGCCTCCGCCTCCAGCCGCAGCGCCCACAGCAGCGCGCCCCCGGCCGGCCGCGTGAGCCGCGCCAGCCGCCGCGCCGCGCCCGCGCACGCTGCGACACAACACGGGCCAGTCAGTACCTCCGGCCGCGGCGGAGCGAGGGCTCGCGCGGCGGGAACGGCACGCACCGCTCGGCTCGAAGCGGCGCTCGGCGGCCCGCAGCAGCGGCGGCAGCGCGGCGGCCAGGGCGGCGGCGGGGGACGCGGCGGGGGCGGAGGCGGAGGCGGGGGGCGCCCACGCGCCCGCAGCGCTGCTCACTGCGAAACGACCACCTCGTTTTAATGTTAACAACTCTGACTCGTCCACCGATAGTTCCGTATACATTTTTGTAGGTAATTAATTACATAACATCTCATTATTATAAATAGTTCACTAATTGAGTACCGCAATTTTGTTTGAGCTGTATACCATTTACCGAATTGCGAAAAGTATTGTTACTTAATTACCTACATACAAGTGAATGGTTGTCAATTTTTTTCCTTTATTTGTAGCATAAAACGATATTACTTCTCAGCCTCTGATTTATGTTATTGGAGAACTAAAAGATTATCACTAACACAATACAGTTAAACTCATAAATACAGAAAACCGACCAAAAGTTTTCATAGAAATCGGTCATACAAATCGAATTTTGAGCAAATAACACAGGTGAAAATCAAACAATACACTTTCTTTTTTAAACATTTACACACAGGTACATTCCTTTCTTCTGGCCCTACACTAGAATACCGTGTCGTGGGAACCATAAACAGCGACGTCACAAACACGTAAACATCCAAGACCTGTAGTTTTCTTTTCTCTCTCCAGCCGGGGATCGAACCCGGGACCTCTCGCATGGTAAGCAGATGCACTAACCGTTACGCCACAGAGGTCGTCAAACACTAAATATGAATATAAAAAATTATAAATCAAAGTTAATCAATACACAACACAGATCGGTTCGAGGAACGAATCCTAAAAATAAAAAAAATAAAAAATATGTGAACGATACTGACGGGCGGCCAGCTCGAGGCAGTGCGGGTGCAGCGCCAGCAGCGCGCGCGCCGCGCCCCCGCCCCCGCCCCCGCCCCCCGCCGCCGCGCACAGCGCCGCCGCCTCGGCCTCGCGCCAGCGCGCCGCCCCCGAACCGCCCCCGCCCCCGCCTCCCCCGGCCCGCGCGGCGGCCAGCAGCGCGCGGCGGCGCGGCGGCGGGCACAGCGCGGCGCGCGCGCGCGCCCACTCGTCGGCAGCGGGCAGCAGCGCGCGCAGCACGCCCGCCTCGCCCTGCTCGTCCTCGTCCTCGTCCTCGGCGGCGAGACGCGCGCACTCCGCCGCACACTCCTCCTCGCACTAGAAACGAGCGACGGATCATAAAAACACCGGACGAGTGCGAGTCCGGCCCGCTCACCGAGGATCTATTGCCAGTTTTATCGGTGCTTTTTTCGTACTTGAAAGCCATTTTTTCTTTCAACTACAAATGTACAGTTACATTCCCACATAAGTGTTTGGTGAGTGATAAGTGAAATAATGGGACCTCGGTGGCGCAGCGGTTAGCGCATCTGACTACCATGCGCGAGGTCCCGGGTTCGAATCCCGGCTAGGGACGAAAAAAAACCCAGGTCTTGGATGTTTACATGTTTGTGACGTCGCTGTTTCTGGTTCCCACGACACAGGGTATTCCAGTGTGAGACAAGAAGCAATGTATGTGCCTGTATGTAAATGTTATGATACGTTACAAGTGGACTATAACCTTTATTATGCAACAGTATCATAAACTACTATTAACTTAAAATATTGGAAAAGCGCGGGAAACTTCGAACTTGGCGGACGGATTTTTCTGGCACTGAATTTTAAAATTACTTTAATAGTGGTTTTTAGGATCAGTTGTACATATTTGTAGTTAGATAGCGTAGTTTAGTTTCATTAATTGTTCGTGTATATATTTTTCCACTGCATCTGTAAGTTTTTGCATTTTTTCTGTCGCCTCATGGAGGAGCCACCTGACCCGGGGGGTACAGTCCCCCTGGTAGGTGAAAACATTACTATTAGAAGCGTAGACTCTAGTAACATGGACACGGATGCATCGGAGAGATCCGAGGGAAATAAGAGAAAGCGTACAAGAGCTACACGTAGGATCTGTAAACACTGTAACAAAAAGAGGAAGCACCATAGAAATAAAGACGACAATAACACTCAAAATTGTTCATGTGATAGTGATAACTGTATTAAAGATGATATACAACACGAGACTTCCACAAAAGCCTCAACATCTACAGCAAATATTGATGTGGTACATCCTTTATCTCAGCAGCAGCAGCAGCCGCAGGTTTATAGGACCCAGTACGAGCCAACCGATGTTCAGCCATTCGTAATTCACGTGCAGAGAGATTCCGGAGATTCCTCTACGACCACACTTCATCCAATCTCCTTTGGTCAGTATCTGAAAAGGAGAGGATACAAGAATATTATAAATGGCAGTGTCAAGCGATTAGGAAGAAACAAGTTGAGCTTATCTTTTTGCGAGTACAATGACGCTAATGCTTTTCTATCTGACCCAGACTTAATAAAACAAAAGTTCAAAGCATTTATTCCCACATTCAGCATTACTAGGATGGGCGTTGTTCGTGGAGTTCCCACTGAGTGGTCTACTGAGGAAATAATTGACAATATATCTTGCCCCATTGGATGTGGCAAGATCATCAAAGCTAGGCGGTTTAACTACAAGGTTCATGGTCCAGTACCCGAGTGGAAGCCATCACAAACAGTAGTCCTTACCTTTGATGGTCAGGTACTACCCAAACGGGTTTTCTCTTGTTATAACTCCCTTCCGGTGGAACTGTATAGCTATCCGACTATACAATGTTTTAATTGTTGTAGGTTTGGTCACACGAAAATTAAGTGTAATTCTAAACCCCGATGTTACAAGTGTGGTCAGGACCACTCTGGCGATGCTTGTAACATTGAGTCTGATGATGCTACTTGCCTTTCATGCAATGGTAACCATTTTGCGACAAGTAAGGCATGCCCTGAGTATGAAAGACAAACTAGGATTAAGACCTACATGGCACAAAACTGTACCTCATACTCTGAGGCAATTAAATTACACCCACCAGTAACCAAATCCTTCAGTGAGGTTACAGCATCTGCCCCAGCCATCCATGTTCAACGTCATGCCATAGGCCCATCTTCACCAAAATCTCACAAAAAAACTGTTTTTTTAAAGCCCCGTTCCCCTCCGAAAATTGGAAATGGTTACGATAGGGCTACACATCAGTCCCTTACTGCTGAATATAATGCCCCTCCTCCCCCAAATGGTTGTGGTCTTCCTCATAAACGCCCTGAAACAAATATTTTAGAAATTATCTCTGCACTAATTAAAGCATTATCCCCTGTCGATTCACATAATTCACAACCGTCCAACGTTGCCGCACTGCTCAGTTTTATTAGTTCTTTATCTCCCCATGGCCAATCAAGCCAAGATTGTCCAGTGGAACTGCCGTAGTATAAGTAGTAAAAAGTCCGACTTAATTCATATTCTTAATAAATATAATCCAATTTCTGTTGTTCTCTCTGAGACAAGGCTTAAACCAGGCTCTCTCTTTCGAGTCCCTGGCTATGCCTGTCTTCGAGATGATAGAGATGATAGGTACGGTGGAGTTGCCATACTTATTAAAAACTCTATCCCCTATACTGCTGTCACCCTCCCATCACACAGTGACGACATATCTGTCGTAGCTGCTATTGTAAATAGTATCTGTACAGTCTCTTTATATTTTTCTAAGCCAAATGTAAATATCCTTTCAGATGTAAATAATATTATTTCAGTCCTGCCTAAGCCTTTTTTGTTGGAGACTGGAGATTGGAGATTTTAACTGTCAACATCAAACGTGGGGAAGCTCTATATCATCCAACTATGGCACACAACTTCTTGATATAATTCATATACACAACCTTTGTATTCTGAATAGTGGTTTACCAACTCGCATAACAAAGCCTAATGAGGGTATTAGTGTTCCAGATCTTTCAATTTGTACTCCTGATTTAGCGCTTACTCTATCTTGGACTCCCTTAACTCATGCATATGGTAGTGATCATTTACCCTTGATCATTTCGTTTCCATTCCAAAATCCTTTATCTTCGAAATCCACTTATAAGCCACGCATAAAATATAGAATTGGCAATGCCAACTGGAATAGCTATAGCCAAGCTGTAGAACGAAAACTTTCAGAATGCAAACCTGAATGTTTTGATGATCCTGACCTTTTTGCTAGAGTTTTAATTGAAGCTGCAGATCAGACTTTTCCAATAAAAAATGGTGCATCTGGCAGAATACCCTCTCCGCCTTGGTGGGATGATGAATGCTCGGAGGCTGCAAAAAGGAGAAAATATGCTGAGAAAACTTATTGTGCTGATATGACCCCTGCGAATTTCGACAAGTACTTAGAAGTCTCTCACGCTACTAAAAAACTCCTTAAAAAAAAGAAGTATGAAAGATGGCAAAATTTTTGCTCATCTATCTGTCCTAGCATTTCTGCAGCTATTGTTTGGAAAAACATCCGGCGTTTTCGATCAGCGTTTAATGATTCCCCTCCTCCGAAAATTACTCTCGACCTGGCCAATAGATTTATGGATCATATGGCCCCTCCTTTTGTTCCAGAACAAATTTCGGTTACCCCCCCCCCCCCATTGAGTCTAGGAGCACTAATACAGATAATTTGAATTCTCCTTTTACATTGGATGAATTGAAGGGTGTACTCTCTCATGTCAAGGATTCTTCTCCTGGGGAAGATGGGATTCTATACTCCTTCATTGTTAATCTTAATGATTCTACACTTTTAACATACCTTGAATTAATAAATTGCATCATGGTCTCAGGTAACATTCCTTTTTCATGGAAATCTCAAACCATTATCCCTATATTAAAATCAAATCCAATGATCCATCTTCTTATCGCCCGATAGCACTCTCTTCTGTTTTAGCAAAAATTGCTGAACACCTTGTTAAAATTCGCCTAGAATGGTTTATTGAAAGCAATAATCTGTTATCTGCTTCGCAGTATGGGTTTAGAAAAGGTAGGAGTACTCTGGACAGCTTGAGTATTATAATAACCGATATTCGTTTAGCTTTCACAAATAATGAATCAGCTCTAGCTGCCTTTCTGGACATCCGTTCAGCTTATGATAATGTTCTTGTCTCAGTTCTGAAAGATAAACTTAATTTATTAAATGTGCCTTTTTTGTTAGTTAATTTTATAATTAATATTCTTTCTGAAAGGTCGATTAGTGTACATATAGATGACAATATAATATCTAGATTAGTTTGGAGAGGCCTTCCTCAAGGGTCAGTTCTCTCACCCCTTCTATATAGCATTTATACTTACGATTTAGAATCTTCCATACAATTAAATTGTATCTTGCGTAACTATAAATTTAAGCTCGAAATTAATGAACCCACTAGATTACAAAGCAATACATGTATCGATAATGTCGCACATAATTTCACCCAAAAATGTACATCACAAGTCATAGATCTTGCCTTATCCGACCATACAGCCCAATTGTTGAAGTTTCCTGTAAAACAAACATGTAATCTTCCATATTGGCGCATTAAGAGACGAAACTACAGCACAGAAAATCTACTCAAATTTGAGGAATGTATAAAAGAATTGCACTTTGCTGACGTCTATAAAACTGAAGATCCAAATAGAGCGTATGATATGTTTATTAAAACCTTTAAGCTCTTTTATGATCTCTGCTTCCCGTTTCAAACTGTTACGATAAAAACAAAAAAAAAGACCAAATGGGTATCAAGGGGTATTAAACGATGCTGTAAAAGAAAAAGAGAACTACTCTGGAAATACCGACTTGACCCAACTTTCGAAAATAAAGCAGCACTTAAAAAATATTCTAATTTGCTGAAACGTATAATACGACTAACTCAAAAGGCTCAAAACAATTTTAAAATGAAAAAGTCCGAAAATAAGTCTAAAACGTCTTGGCAAATTATAAATATGGCAAAACCAAGTGTACCCAGAGACCCCATAAACAAAATCTGTCAAAACCACAAAACCATAACTGACCCCAATGAAATAACAAAAGCATTTAATAATTTTTTTATAGACAAAGTGAAGCCATTAAAAAATAAACCAAACAGTATTAAAATAAATTCTAAAAGTGGATCCATGTTTATGGTGCCTAGTACGCCGGCCGATATATTATTAATAATTATGTCACTAAAAAATAAGAAGAGCGTTGGGTATGACGGGATATCTACACAAGTAATAAAATTTGTCGCAAAATATATTTCAGGGCTTATAAGCTACATTATAAATTTGTGCATAAGTGGAGGTATTTTTCCTGATGCTTTGAAAACAGTTATAGTTAAACCGCTCTTTAAGAAAAACGATAGGGAGGATATGAATTGCTACAGACCTATAGCCTTAATCCCTATATTCTCTAAAGTGTTTGAAAAATATTTCTATAATAAGCTTTATGAGTATCTTGAAAAACACGATCTACTGGTTCCAGAACAGAAGGGATTTCGTAAGCATATGACAATTAATATGGCAATTTATGACTTTTTGAATATAATTATGAAAAATGTTGATAATAAAATAAGGACATCAGCAATTTTTATGGATTTAACTCAGGCCTTTGACTATGTAAGACATGACATTCTACTCAATAAATTAGATAAATACGGTATTCGTGGTAACATTCTACAATTAATAAAATCTTATCTAGAAAATAGAATACAATTGACTAAAATAACAAACATAAATAAAATGACAAAAACAGAAGTAACGTAACAGTCTAGTGAACGCATTATTGTGCACGGAGTCCCACAAGGAAGCGTATTAGGACCGTTACTTTTTATTATTTATATTAATGACTTACCTAAATCTGTAAATTATCCCATGAGCCTTTTTGCTGACGACAGTACTATAATTGTTGAGGACCGAGATGCAGAATTGTATGAAAATGATTTAAATACTGCCCTGGATAATGTCATTACTTGGCTACAAAATAACAATCTAAAAATAAATCTAAGTAAAACAGTCTTAATACAATTCAGTCAAAGAATAAAGCCAATAGAAAACCTAACCGTGAAGTACCAAAATGAACGCATTAAAGATTCAGACGTAACAAAGTTTTTAGGGCTATTAATTGACAGGCAACTTACGTGGAAGCCACACATTGAAGAACTAGCAAAACGTTTAAGTAGTTCTGCATTTGCTCTATACAAACTTTTTCACAGCGTTAGCGCAGAAGCAGTACTTCTAGCTTATTATGGCTTAGTGGACTCGACACTTAGATATGGAATAATGTTCTGGGGGAACTCAACAGATAGAGACATTATATTTAAAGCACAGAAGCGGTGCATAAGGGCAATGTGCGGTCTTAGGACAACAGACAGCTGTAAACCACAATTTAAAAAACTTAAAATAATGACATTAGCATCATTATATATCTACGAGATAGCAGTCTTTGTGAAAACAAATCCATGTCGGTTTGTGCGAGCATGCGATGCAAATGGTCGAAATCAGCGTGATAAGACCCGGCTATGTCTAAGTTCCAGACACACAGCACTTTTAAGAAAAAGTGTCTTTTGCATGGCGCCGAAAATATTTAATAAACTCCCATCGTCAATTAAAAATCTTGATTTTACAATCTTTAAGAAGAAACTTAAGGATCTGCTGATAGAGAAATGTTACTACACAGTGAACGATTTTTTGGGTGACAAACTTTAATCTTTATTGTATAATCTTTATTACTTGACATTACATTAATAATATTGACATTATACATTTGACATTATATATTTGGACATTACAGAAATTAAATGTAAGATTAATTTAAGACTAGTATAAACTTTGGAATCTTGATAATCAGAATGTGATGAAAATACTTAAAATAGATTTTTTTTTTATGATGCGTGAAAATTGTGACCGATCCACTATATATCTAGTATTTAATAAGCATATTTTAAATTTGTACGCCGAAATGGCAAAACACGATGGAACTCATTATTATGTAACATCTGCATGTTGTAAATACTCGTGTTTACGCAAATAAAGTTATTTGATTGATTGATTGATTGATTCCCTTCGCAGCAATGTAGAGGTTCTGCAGTATGCTGATGATCTGCTTTTGTATATATCCAGACATTCAATTGACTCAATGTGCTCTACCATGACTTCCTCCTTGTCTCTGCTCCAGCAATGGTTAACAAATAATGGTTTAGAGCTTTCTGTTAACAAAAGCACTCTTGTTTTATTTTCTAGAATGAGAAAACCTCCAGACATACTTGTATGTTTTGATCAATCTCCTATTCCTGTTAAAAAAGAAGTAAAGTTCTTAGGGGTTATTCTAGATTCTCAACTTACAGGACTTCCTCATTGCGAGTATATTTCAGCCAAGGGTGAACGCCTTTTAAGTATAATTAGATGTCTTGCAGGGGTTTGGTGGGGTGCCCATCCTTTATCGCTAAGGTTGATTTATAATGCACTGATACGGAGTGTGTTGGACTATGGAACCTTCTTATTGGAGCCTGGTAGTACTGCTGGCTTCAAGAAATTGGAAGGTATACAGTCGAAGGCACTTAGAATTATTTCAGGGGCTATGAAATCTTCACCAATAACTTGCTTACAGGTAGAGTGTGGTGAGCCTCCTCTTAGCTTACGACGGCAATACTTGTCCGATAGATTCTTAGGCCGATGTGTTATTTAAATTTGTAGGAGGTCTTTGGGGCTTTATTGAATAAAGTGAAGGCACTAGATATCCATTAGAGTATTTATTATGATTTAATAATCAACAAACACGAGTTTCCTGCATTGAGTCAGTCAGAAGAGTGATATGTCTAACATTCAAATTGACATACCACAAATATCAACATTCTATATTTAAATCTTGTGTCAAGCGTGAGTCGATTGCCAATTGAACCTCTATACTTTAACACACCCCCTCAATCGACTCTGCTTGTAAAAACATTAATAACAATTTCTTTAATTAATTTAATTTATCTACTGCATCTAAACAATGTTTCCCAAAATTATATTTTATACATCATCAAATTAATTTCGAAAATTCACTACCCAATAATAACTCAACCTGTATATTTTAAAATACAATATCAAAAATATTCAACCTGTATATCAAATTTTCAACTTTACTATATAAACATTTTCACCCTGTATATCTTTCACCACAAACAATATGAACTATTTATTCCATATCTATCTCTATTTTCACCACTCGACACATCACGTCACCACTGACATAAATAACTACAACTATCTTGTTTTATCTTCATCTTCTCCCACTCATATCAACACCACTATGATATCATCATCGTATAAATAAGTATAACTATCTATTTTATTTTCTCCCACTCGACTCATCATCATTTTCATATATAAATAACCTCAACTATCTTATTTGCTTTTCTCCCACTCGACTCATCACCATCATATAAAAATAACCTCAACTATATTCTTTTATTTTCTTCCACTCGATTCACCATCACTAAACATATAAAAAATACAATACCTCATATATATTCAATTTTAAAGATCTAGAAAAAATACTTAAGGATATCTTCAGAAAAAGTGTAAAGAAATAAAAATTTTAAATTTTACTCTTCTTTTGACAAGTTAAATGTTAAATAATGATTCAATTAATATTACATTACATACACCCCCTTAAGTGAATCATTATTAAGCACCCCCTTAAATCTGTCATTATTAAGCACCCCTTTAAATCTGTCTGAACTTGTTACGTATTTCAATAATCCTTAAGTGTTTTTCCTTTTATACATATTAAATGTTTACACACCCTATAAAACCTTACATACTACCATAAGATATAAAATAAACCCCGACATTAACCGAAAAAGAATAAAGTTCACTTTAGCCCGCACTTATACTACACTCTACGACTCACATTGTCACTCATACACTAATCTTCGTTGACATTTTTCAAACTTTACAGCCGGTAAACTTTTAGTTAGTATATCAGCCAGTTGTGATCCTGTTGGACAGTATTTTACTGTAATCTGATTCTCATCTATTTTTTCTTTTAAGTAACAATATTTCACGTCTATATGCTTGCTTCTATTGCCCATAATTCCTTTTTTCATAAGCCAAATTGCTGATTGGTTATCCACTCTCATCTCAACTTCAAGTTTTTCTTTGGTTATCTCACCCACTCAATATAATATGGTTATTATTCTTTATAAATACCTTGTTTCCAGCGAAGAGTACAGATCCACCATGGTCAGTAATTGAACTTACAGAAATCAGGTTTCTTGATATTTCAGGAACATATAATACCTTTTGCAGGTCAAAAGTATTTGTATTTATCGTGCCTATTGCTTGAGCGACGAGGTTTCCAGCATTTGCACATCTTATTTCTGTGTTTATCTTTTCTTTTTCCTCGCTGTCGTTTCCGATTCCTTTTGCTTAGTTTATTTCTTCTTCAAAATTTTAAAATGTCACCTTGGTTGCTATGCTTATTTTGTCAACAACTGTTTGGTTGCTATGCTTATCTTCGTAACTTGATGTGTACGAAAAAAGACTTATATTTCTGAAACACTGAAAAACGATTATACTGATCTTTAAAAGCTATTACTGGGCCCATGACCTGTTATTTAAATTTGTAGGAGGTCTTTGGGGCTTTATTGAATAAAGTGAAGGCACTAGATATCCATTAGAGTATTTATTATGATTTAATAATCAACAAACACGAGTTTCCTGCATTGAGTCAGTCAGAAGAGTGATATGTCTAACATTCAAATTGACATACCACAAATATCAACATTCTATATTTAAATCTTGTGTCAAGCGTGAGTCGATTGCCAATTGAACCTCTATACTTTAACACGATGTCTTCAACTTTCAAAACATCCTTTGCACAATAAACTTCGCCGTCTGTCAGAACTAGTCACAAAATCTAAGTATTGGACTCACAAAGGAAGTCCTTGCCTTGTCAAAAGTTACATAAAATTTAATTCTATTGAGGCACCGATCAAACAATATCAATTAATGCCTATATTTCACTGTTCCTATGATTCTATAATTTTGTCGCCAAATTTTAGATTGCAGCTAAAAGGTATTTGTAAACAAAGTGTTAACTGTCAAAATGAGTTCAATGACGTCTTGGACAATGAATTTCAGGGATGGCACACCATTTTCACAGATGCATCAAAACATCCTGACAGTTGCGTTGGGGTGGGTGTGTTTCATTCACAATACAAAATTGTGCAAAAAATTAAGCTCCCCCCTGAATCTTCGGTTTACACGGGGGAATGTTTTGGGTTGTACAAAGCAATTGAATATATTCTTCTAACAGGTCTTCAGAAATCTATAATTTTTTCCGACTCGCTGAGTTCCCTTCAGGCTTTATCAAAATTCCCTTTTTATTCATTAAATCATCCAATTATTTTTGAAATTCGCAGCTTGTTGATCAATTGTACACTGAGAAATCTTTCTGTAATTTTTGCTTGGATCCCATCTCACACTGGAATAGTGGGGAACGAGACAGCTGACAGACTGGCCAATGATGCTGTTGGATGTGGTGATATGTTTCCCTATATTAATTATTCTCACGACCTGTGTTCTCTTCCTAAGACTTATTTACAGGATTCCTGGAATAGGCTCTGGGAGGAGGATGCCTCCAAAGGCAAATTTTATAGAAACATCCAGCCCTGCATACCAGCGAGACCTTGGTTTTCTAGGGTCAAGTTTTGCAAGAAATTCACATCTATTTTAATACGTTTGCGATTGGGTCACACATGCGCTCCAGCCCATCTCGCTAGGCTTGGCATCGTACCGGATCCTGGCTGTGCCTGTGGCGCTGAACTGGGGGACGTAAATCATCTCCTTTTTTCCTGTCCAAATTATGATCATTCCTCTTTTTTCACCGCTCTTGTTTCCCTCCGTGTTCCTTTCCCTTCATCTATGTCATGCCTTTTACTTGATTTTAATGTAAAAATTTATAAATGTATAGTGGATTTTTTATGTACAAACAGTGTTAAAATTTAATATTTCTATTTATTTATTCGTGTAAGATATTATTTCCATCTTTGTAAATAAGTATTCAAGTACCTATTTAGATAATTAAATTAAATTCTCGAACTGATTTTAAAATACCTTTCAAAATTTTGCGCATCAAATTTTCTGTAAATATTGAATAGTTTCCCTACCTTACTCGACACTGGCAAAAGCACAAACCGTGCAGTGCCACAGATATAAAAAAAAAAAAAAAAAAAAACTTAAAATACGTTACAAAAATATATACTTTTCAATGATTTTTAACTTTTTTTTTCTCTCACTTTGGACGCTCTTTGAATAAATAATTGCCTGTGGCAATCGTTCACTTCCAAAGTCTGGACTAGGAACTTTAGAGTACAGAGAGAAGAAGTTAGACTCTTCCAGAATAATTCTATTTACTAATAGGTAGGTACTCCTACGGTTTGAACCGACCCTGCCGACCCCTTCACCCTATATTCACGGTTTACTGCGGCTTCCCGGAGGCATCATCGCCGGCCTGCAGCGTCCTGATATACCTACCGAAGGACACAGCGAGTCATCCCATCGGAACTAAAGGAATACCTTTTAGCAGCATTTCCGGTCTGAACCGTCTTAACTGGTGTAGGGAGGCGAACCTACTCTTTTCCGAACCCATTAGTGAATATTTTGGAAATATTCTTTATATTATGTTGTTCTAAGTGTGACGTACCTAATTAATTTGAATTTCCTTAAGTGTTGAAATATATTATACGTTTTTTGCAGTGTAAACCTACCTACTTTTTTTTAATGCTTCTGGAGATTGTACATCTGTGTATTTTTTTTTTTTTTTTTTGGTTGGTATGGTTTTAGTTTCAACTCGATACCTTCACGCGTTCGCGAAATAAACTGAGTGACAGCAGACACTCGAAGCGAGGTCCCGACAAACCGAACGAGCCGGCGTTACCCTACGATCTTACCACTCTTAAGGCTTCATCTTCCAAGTGTCGCGGCGGCGGCTGCGAGACGTAGTCGGGCGGCGGCCGGCCCAGCGCCGCCGCCACCGCCGCCCAGCGCGCCCCCGCCCCCGCCCCCGCTCCCCCGGCGGCGGCGGCGGCGGCGGCGTGTAGGCGCGCCACGTAAAGCGCCTCGGGCCCGCGCCGCGCGCGCCGCTGCGCCGCCAGCAGGGCGCGGCGCGCGCGCGCCCCCCCCGCCGCGTCCCCCGCCGCCGCCGCCGCCTCCGCGTCCAGCAGCGCCAGCTCGGCCAGCGGCAGCACGCCGCCCCCCGCGCCCGCCAGCGCCCCGCGCAGCGCGCGCCGCACGCGCTCCGCCTCCCCGCCCCCGCCCCCGCCGGCGCGCAGCAGCGCGCGCTGCCAGCGCACGCGCCAGCCCAGCAGCGCGTCGCGCTCGTCGCCGCGCGCCCACTCGCAGAACGTCGCGAAAACGCTCGAGATCCAGCTCAGGTGACCTGCGCGTGCGAACGTATCGATGACGTGGGTTCGAGAGGCGCGGCGCCGGCGGTTTCGGGCGGAGCACGGACCGTGGTCGTCGTCGAAGTAGTGCGGCGGGTCGGCGGCGAGGTGCAGCAGGTTGCGCCAGGCGGCGGCGGCGGGCGGCGGCGGCGGCGCGGGCGGCGCGCCCAGCAGCGCCAGCAGCGCGCCGGCGCCGGCGGCGGCCGCCTCGGCGCCCTCGGGCGCGCACGCGCCGTGCAGCGCGCGCAACGCCGCGCCCGCGCCGCCCACGGCCAGCAGCGGCACGTCGCACGCGCTGCAACACACCACCGCCGTCGTCACAGTCGCGTCGCTAGCTGAGGCCGAGCGGCACGCCGCCACCACCGCCGTCGTCACAGTCGCGTCGCTAGCTGAGGCCGAGCGGCACGCCGCCGCCGCCACCGCATCGAGGACCGATCGCTCACCGAAGATCTCCGAGTAGAGACTTCATAAAATGATCGCCTATTAATAATATCTAAAAATACATATAAGTAGGGTTTGTGTACATTCGTCACAAAGTAAATTCGTCACGGAAAAAAGTATGTGTAAAGCCACAGTTCTATTTTTATGAAATAAATTCGTTGTATATTAATTTTGATTAGTGTAAGTTTGTCACGTTGTTTCTTGCCGGACAGACAGCAGAAAAAAATTTAACAAGGAATAGAATAAAAACGTTATAAAAATAAATCAATGTTCAAGCTGGATGTTTGAAGACAACAATTAAATCTTTGTCTGGGGGCTAAAGAAGAGAAAAATTCCGACAAAAATAAAGTCATTACAAAGTAGGTAACTGGATCAGGTAAGAAATCAGATCAGATCTTTTCTCATACTCTTGACGCTAATATGACCATATTGCGTGACAATGAGCGTTTTTCCTTTCTTTTTTTTTTCGTAGTGCCTGGAGATACACTAGATGGCGCCATTCGTTTCTTCATACGAATTTGTGATTCATTGCAATCAATGTCAAAGTCAGTCCACAGATCACTAAACAAGAGAAGGAACCAGGGTTGCTACTCGGACGAGGTTTCTCGTAATAAAAATACAAATTCAAACCCACAATCCACAGCAAAGACTCCAAAATATCCAAAATCGCACTTATCACCAAACGACAACAGCATTTTTGTTTTTCCTTAATCAACCATCACAAATTCCACAGAACCATAGTATTATTTTTTGCTTCGACGTTTATTGTTACGGTACGGCAGCGCCACCTAGGGATTCTTTTAGAACTAAATTTGGGGGTCCTGCTGTTTGACCAAAAGTCATTTGGCAAAATTACACTTGACAAACAATGTTTGACAAAAAATGCTTTCGCCAATTGATCATTTTACTACTAATCATTTTACAAATGACTCACTTATCCAAATGATCAACACTTAAATTTACATTTTACAAATAATTATTTTACTTAATGAACATTTAACAACTGAGTTATCAGACAAAACTACTATTGGTCTAAAAACGTTTGATAAAATGTATTATTTGACAAATGTTTCGTTTATTAATCAATCTTACGAACGGGGGGTCGGCGATGAAAAGAATACGTGACAACAGAAATATAGGTGCGACGACGCGCGTAGCGAAGCGGAGCGCGTCGGAGCGTTAGGTTCTCTATGTAAGATCGAAAACAGACTCGACTTTGATGCGTTCAACATTTTGTTAAATGACATTTGGACAAATGCTTCATTTGCGAAACATATTATTTGGTGAAATTAAAAAAGGTCAATTGACATTTTAATATTCAAAACATTTAACAAATGTAGTGTTTGCTAATGGATCATTTGCTAAGTGAGTTTTTGTAAGATGATACTTTTGTCAAATGTCTCGTTTGCCAAATGAACATTTGGTTAAACGTTGTTTGTCGAATGACCATTTGTCAATAATTTTTTGGTCAACCATTAGTAATCCCTAAATTTGACATAAGGAAAAACGCTCATTGAGAGCATTTATTGTTATTCCATAGCGAGACGAAACGGATCGCTTGTTGATCTCAACTCAATGAGGGCTTTTCAGAGCGTCATTAAAAACAATATAATACCGTAAATTACCGATAGATGGTGTTGACGTCATGACATCACTGTACCTTATCTGTGGTTCCTGTCCTATGTTTATACAAAAATGCATAATACATGGTGTTCACGCGCCTGTTGAAAGTTATTAGCAACGGTTATGGTCATATCTGTGACTGTTGGCTTTGTCGTTGTAGTAGGCGTTTTTCCTATTGTCGGTACATTGCCTTTATTTTTAAAAAAAATCATTCACTTTTCTCGATCTGACGAGACACAAGGCATCCTTGTAAAACCGTATTTTTGAGCTTTTATTACAACTAAATAGTAAATCCAACCTGAGTTTTATTGAAGAAACTCCGTTCTTGAGCTAAAACAAGAAATTTGGCGCCCGAACACGGACGAAATACAAGAAAAATCCACAAAAATCATCGTCGGCCACGTTGTACCTACGTGTTAGTCGAAGATAAAGAAGCCAAACGAAGAAGAGCCTGGATCTGGTGCAGCTGAAGAGAACCTGCAGCACAGTAATACCTGGACAACGACTACTCTAAAGTATCGGCCGGTGCGCAGCGCAGGAACAACTTCGCCACTCAGATAAGTGCCCTTCCTTTGTTCTCAAAACCCACTTAAATCCGTTCTATCCTTTCTATAAACATTTAAATTTATCTAAAACCATACCTCAAGTCAAAAAATATTACCTGTGAGCTTCACTTGTGCATTTATTCCTTATTTAGTCGGTTTTACAAGGTACCTACATCAAAAAATACATTAAATTCTATTATACATTTCAGTTCTAAATTGTAAAACTAATTTCCTAAACCTACCTAAATAGTACCTAAATAATAAAATAAGAAAATAATTTAGTATTTGTAAAAAAGTGAACAATTTAAAACTATAAAATTTAACAGTTATAGTTTGACCAGAAAGAGTAGAGTAGTTTTCTATACCCAAACTTATAACAAATTGTGCTATAATATTAGAATAGAAGGTGGCCTGAAAAGTTCGTACAATATTTAGTTACACTTCATTTCCATTTTCTAGACTTTACGGTCAACCTATACATATCCGTTCTGCCAGCATAACCTCTGCTTAGGTTTCAATTGATATCCGTTAAACAGCTAAATTCTTATTCCGGTTTGCCGAACATTCCAGGCTTAGTGTCTCTGCCCTACCCTACACGGTCAGCCTGTTGCACTCGAGTTTGTCAGCTATTCGAGTTCAGTGACCCAGCTACCTACAGCGGAGCCCACCGAAGCGAGGAGCGTCAGATAAGCAATTTTATTTCTTCTTATTTAATTCTACTGTTGCATCTTGTTGACTTCCATTGCTAATTTACGAAACTACCTTCAATCAAACTAAACGAAATTACTTTTCTCAAAACTTTTAAGCATCGACTCAACTATGCCGGACAATGTAGTGCCTGCTGCATCCGCAGCTCCTTCCTTGAAGGAACTACTTTTCAAACGTATTTCCATCAAAGGACAAATAACAAGATTTAAAAATTATTTTGAAAAACTAAATAAATCAACACAAATTATTAGCATAGACATTGCCGAGTTGAAATTGAGAGTTGCAAAATTGGAAGGTTTATCAGCAAAATTCGACAGTTTGCAGTCTGAGATTGAGGTTATGAATGCTCAAAGTATTGATACGGAGATTGACGAGCGGGAGCGCATTGAAAGTGAGATTATTCAAAATTTAGCAGCAGCCCAAACATTTTTGAATAAATACAGTCACATAGATAATGAAAACGAAAATCGACGGGAATCCATTTTCATTGCCTCTTCCGATCGCCAAGAAATTGGTTTTAAATTACCGCAAATACAAGTTTCGAAATTTGACGGATCATATTTTCGCTGGCTCGAGTTTCGAGATACATTTTTGAATCTCGTACATAATAATGAGAGAATTGCCGAAATACATAAATTCCATTATTTAATTTCTTATCTCGAAGGTGACGCGGCGCGCATTGTTTCCAATCTTGAAGTATCGTCGTCCAACTATAAAGAAGCTTGGAAACTGATCTTAGAACGTTACGATAACAAGAGAATTCTCATTAATCATCACTTAGATGCGTTATTTAACATTCAAGCACAACGTGAATCTGAAAGGTCATTACGTTTCTTAGTGGACCATGTCACTAAAAACCTACGCGCGTTGGCCAGTCTAGGTCAGAAAACTGACCACTGGGATGTGCTAATAATATACATGCTAACTTCTAAATTAGATAGTCGTACGTTGACAAAATGGGAAGAATACCGAAACACGTTGGAGGATGTGCCGAGCTTGGAGCAATTTAAAAGATTTTTAATAGATCGTGCTGATGTGTTGGAGAGTCTAAATCGCAACAAACCTACTACAAGCACTAATAATTTTGTACCTAAACCTCAAATCGCTCCGCGCCCTCTCAATCACAATAATAATAACCACAATAATTTTAACAAACCTGTCCGTTCTCAGGCACAATACACAAAATCTTTCGCGATGACTCAGAGTCAGTCAGCTGTTTATCTCTGCATTATTTGCAACGGCAATCATAAAATATATGATTGTCCTACTTTCCAATCAAAAAATATCAAAGAAAGGCTTGAATACGTGTCAAAATATAAATTATGCCAAAATTGCCTGCGTCAAGGACACCCTTTAAGTGAATGTCGCATGGGCCCTTGTCGTCAATGTAATCAAAAACATAATAGTTTATTGCACAACCCTAACCGCACTGTGGCAGTCAACGCTAGTGTTGATGTCCAAGACAATCAATCTGTCGTAACATTTGCAAAACAAAACACAAATCAGGTGCTTTTATCCACCGCCATGATACAAGTTTGTAATCCTCAAAATAATAGGGTAGAAACTGTGCGTGCGCTTTTGGATTGTGGCAGCCAATCGTCATTTTTAACAAAATCACTGCAACAAAAACTTCAACTAAAATCGAACCCAATAGATTCGGTTAATGTCATAGGAATAGGTAATAACTGTTCTAACAAAGCTGTAGAAACTAGTGTTGCCCAACTAAAATCCATGACAAGTAACTACCAAGTTACACTTTCTTGCTACGTCCTCGATGACTTAACTGGAGATTTACCAAAGGCTCCCATCAATCTGCAAAATTTATCTATACCTAAATCTTTCACACTGGCCGACCCTAAATTCGACCAACCTGCTCCTATTGAAATTCTCATTGGGGCAGATCTGTTCTGGGATATTCTAGAATGCGAACAACGCTCCCTAGGTTCCAACAATCCTAAATTGCAAAATTCCAAGTTTGGTTGGATAGTGGCTGGCCCTATTCAATCCCAAAATTTAAACAAAAATATTCAGTGCAATCATGCAATATTAACAAAATCCACTGTTGACCAGATGCTTCCAAAGTTCTGGGAACTAGAAGAATTGCCTCCAAAGCAAATTCTTACTAAAGAAGAAATGCAATGCGAAAATCATTTCCTAAATAACACCACGCGTTTACCTAATGGCAGATTTTGTGTGAAGTTACCACTAAAGGACTCTCCAGACTGCCTAGGTAATTCGTACAACCAAGCGAAAAGACGTTTATTAAACTTAGAAAAAAGGTTTCGAAAAAATCCGAATCTAAAATCACAATACACAGATTTTATAAGAGAATACTCAGCATTAGGTCACCTAACGAAATCACAAAATGAAATTCCAAACCCATGTTACTTTCTCTGTCATCATGCAGTATTTAAGGAGGATAGCGAATCCACTAAGATCCGAGTAGTGTTCGACGGTTCAGCTCCCACTACCTCTGGCTACTCAGTCAATGACATTTTAATGGTAGGTCCAAACATGCAAAACACTCTCTTCTCCATACTAATCAGAGCACGACAGCACAAATTCATTCTGGCCGGTGATATTGCAAAAATGTACCGCCAAGTGGAGGTCGCTGACGAAGATTGTGACCTCCAATTGATACTGTGGAGAGAAGAAGAGACGCAGCCTATAGAAACATTGCGACTGAGTACTGTCACTTACGGCACAGCAAGTGCCAGTTACTTGAGCACTCGATGTCTTTGGCAGGTGGGAGAGGAGTGCGAGGATGAACTTATTAAAACTATAATTCAAGGCGACTTTTACGTCGATGACCTAATAACCGGGTCTGACGACGAATCAGAATTAAAATATATACAAAATTCAGTTTCAAATGCCCTAAGCGCAGCTGGCTTCCCCCTACGAAAATACAAAACAAACCTACCTACACAATTTCAAAATTCAGAACTAAATATCCAAGATAAATTAACTCTCAGCGAGTCGTCGAGCACTCTTGGCATCGGGTGGGATCCAGCTACAGACACACTAAATTTTCCAACGAATTTTCCAACACAAAATGGCGAAATTACGAAAAGATTTATTTTATCATGTTCTTTTCGAATCTTTGACCCACTAGGCATTTTAAGCCCATGTATTATTAAACCAAAGATTTTAATTAAAAGGCTCTGGCAAAAGGGCGTGGAATGGGATCAACCCGTTCCACAAGAAATAAAGGCAGAGTGGTTGGACATAGCAAACTGTTTACATGAACTGTCAGATCTAAATATTCCACGGCATGTTATTTGTAACTTCCCTAAAACAATCGAGTTGCATACCTACAGCGACGCTTCGCAACATGCCTACGGCGCCTGTGTTTATGTAAAATCTATAAGCGCAAATGATGACGTCACTATCAGATTGCTATGTGCCAAGTCCAAAGTTGCTCCGTTAAAACCTACAACCATCCCGCGACTCGAGCTCTGCGCTGCCTTGCTGGCTGCTAACCTATGCAAAAATGTCCTAGATTCGATTAGATATACTCCCTCACGTATAATACATTGGTGTGATTCAAGTATTGTGCTGTGTTGGATAAGCAAAAATCCAAAAAATCTAAAAACATTCGTTGCAAATAGAATAGGCGAGATTTTAGAACTGACCAACCCACTGTCGTGGCGTTATGTACCTACAGATGTAAACCCGGCAGATTTGATTTCACGAGGCGTCAGCGCCAGTCAATTATGTCACAATGCGTTATGGTGGTCAGGTCCTTCTTATCTATATAAAAACGAATCCGAATGGCCGAAATTGAACTCTAAAGAACCGATTAATTTGCCTGAACTAAAGGTAAACATTGCGACTACACAGGATGGTTCCGATTTTATTGACTTTTCTAAATACTCCAACTTCAATAAATTGCAACGAACATTTGCATATATCTATCGTTTCATAATGAATCTTAAACCAAGTAATCGTAATAATAAATGCAAGGGATCATTAACGGTTGATGAATTAAATAATTCATTTAACATTTTATGTCATTTGTCTCAAAAACAATCTTTCGCATCTGACTACAAAAAATTATCAAAAAACAAGGATTTAGAACATAAATCAAAAATTTTGTCCCTTTCACCCTTTTTTGAAAAACACACTAACTTAATTAGAGTTGGCGGGCGACTTAATTCCTCCAACTATCGGCACGAGAAGAAACACCCTATATTGCTCGATGCGTCACATCACCTGACTAAATTATTATTCGAGCGCGAGCATCTTCGTAGTTTGCATGCCGGCCCGCAGCTGTTACTATCAACACTAAGACAGACGGTGTGGCCGATTAACGGGAGAAAACTTGCTAGACGAGTTTCTAATCAGTGTGTTTTGTGCACTCGCATTCGCGGTCAAACACTTTATCCTAAAATGGGCAATTTACCTACTTATAGATCCTCAGTAGATTTTCCTTTTAAATCGGTAGGAGTAGACTATGCCGGTCCCTTTATGATCCTAAATCGAAAGGGACGCGGAGCAAAATTAATGAAATGTTATTTGTGTTTATTTGTTTGTTTGCGTTTCAAGTGTGTACATTTAGAACCTGTTAGTGACTTGACAAAAGAGTCATTCATAATGACGCTTCGCAGATTCATTGCGCGCCGCGGCAAACCAACGGAGGTATTTTCCGACAACGGGCGTAATTTTGTTGCAGCGGCAAAAGATTTAAATACTTTTTTAAAATGCAATCATAATTCTTTTTCGGATTTTGCGACACAAGAAGGAATAAAATTCAATTTTATCCCTGCGTACGCTCCTCACTTCGGGGGCATATGGGAAGCCGGGGTTAAATCGGCAAAATTTCATATAAAACGAGTCATGGGCAACACTCATCTAACGTTTGAGGAGATTTGCACTTTATTTGCACAAGTGGAGGCCATACTTAACAGCCGCCCCTTGTGTCCTCTTTCCTTATCCCCTGACGACTTCCTTTCCTTAACCCCAGGGCACTTTATACTTGGTAGGCCACTAAACGGCGTACCTGCACCAACCCTGGAGAATTACAAAGAACATGCACTAAAGAGACATGCAAGACTTGAACAAATACGACAACATTTTTGGAAGAGATGGCAACGAGAATATGTCTCTGAATTACAGCAGCGTAAAAAGTGGAAGACTGACAAGACCAAGCTAAACGTTGGCGATTTAGTATTGCTGCAAGAGGACAATGTTCCACCACTATGTTGGCGTCTCGGGAGAGTTTTGCGGTTGTATCCAGGCCAAGATGGGATATCCAGAGTTGCTGACATAAAGACCACTAGAAATGTTATCCGTCGGCCATTGGTTCGAGTATGTCCCCTGCCTGCGTCTGAAGATCTTCAAGTTTGAAAGTCTTCGCCTTTCAACGGGGGGAAGATATGTTCACGCGCCTGTTGAAAGTTATTAGCAACGGTTATGGTCATATCTGTGACTGTTGGCTTTGTCGTTGTAGTAGGCGTTTTTCCTATTGTCGGTACATTGCCTTTATTTTTAAAAAAAATCATTCACTTTTCTCGATCTGACGAGACACAAGGCATCCTTGTAAAACCGTATTTTTGAGCTTTTATTACAACTAAATAGTAAATCCAACCTGAGTTTTATTGAAGAAACTCCGTTCTTGAGCTAAAACACATGGGCTAGTCATGAGCAAAGACACAATTTACGTACGTATGTAATGAACAAAGTAAAAATACTTCGATAACTTTCAAGTTTCAACTGTTTCGAAACAAAGTCTAATTTACATCACAGACTACAAAGAGATGTTTAGACTATCACAGATTAATAACGATGAAACCACAGATTTAAAAACATGATGACATTTTGGTCTTCTTGCAGAGCCATCTAGTTTTTTTTAAGGAACTCAACTGACAGCTGTCATTGAAAAGCCCTCATTGATCGATTACGCTTGGATCGCGCGAGGCGCGAATTTACACTAACTCTTACCTACCTGTGACCAATTGACACATATTTTTAAAGCGTGTGACGAATTTACTTTCAATGTATGGAGTTTACAAAATGTGACCAATTTACTTTGTGACGAATGTACACAAACCCTACGAAATAAACGTTGAAACTATCGAAAAACGTTATATAGCGATGTACTTACACGAGGAGCGCGACCGCCAAGTGAAAGAGCTGTGCGCGGCCCGACTCGGCGCGCAGCAACTCGGCCAGCTCGGCGGCGCGGGGCGCCCGCGCCGGGTCGGCGGCGGCGGCGGCGGCGGCGGCGGCCGGCGGCAGCGGCGCCCAGTGCGCGGCGGCGCGCGCGCGCTCCACGCGGCACCACACGGCGCTCAGCGGCAGCCCGCTGCGCACCGCCTGCGCGCCGTAACGACACTTTTAGTTTTAACAATTCACTAACAACAAAGTTAACGAAGTATATGGAACCGTTAAAATTTGTTATTAAGCACATAATTATTGTAATAAAGACAAAATGGTGGTGTTTTCATGTAACCTTGTCCTCCAGGTCCTGCAGCCGGCGCTCGGCGGCGGGGTCGACGGGCGGCGCGGGCAGCGCGAGCGGCGCGAAGTTGAGCGCCACCTGCAGCGACAGCAGCCGCACCAGTTGCTCCCACTGCCCCGACGCGCGCAGCAGCGTGCCTGCGTGCGCCACCTCTCCGTTACTTACGACAGTTTATTACATACAACAGTAGGCGTCACAGCGGCGGCGGGCGGCACGCACCGTAGAGGCACATGAGCCGCGCGTAGTGGCGCGGCGCGGGCGGGCGCGCGCGCACGGCGCCGGCGCACAGCTCGGCCAGCGCGGGCCAGCCGCCGCGCGCGCCGCACGCCGCGCCCCACACCAGCCGCGCCCACACCTCGCTCGAGCCGGCGCCGGGCTCTGCGCAACAAATTGAACACTCAATAAGTACTTATTCATTATATCCGTTGGCATTGTTTGTTTTTCCTTTACCTGCGCTAATTGCCCAAAATATGGCTAACAGATGCATGAAAACTTTTTTCGGACTTCGGTAGCGATAAGCTGTTAGTATATCGTTACTATTCTCCTCAAAAAAGTCAACTTATACAAAAAACGTTAACGAAGGATCCTGCGCACCTTTAGCGATGTCATCCCGCAGCAGCATGAGGAACGCGTCGGGCGCGAGGTGCGCGCGCGCGGCGGCGTGGTGGCGCGCGCGCAGCCGGCGCGAGCGCGGCGCAGCGGCCCGCGCCGCCGCCGCCGCCGCCACCGCCGCCGCTCCGCCGCCGGCCGCCTGCTGCTCCTGCTCGGCCCGCAGGGCGAACACGATGACGGCCGTTTAGCCACTTTACGAACTCGGTACCCAAAAGTCTTGTATTTGTATAACGACTTACCTACAGTCGTCGCAATGGGTTCAATATTGAGCCCTTCTAAAATCCTCTGACATTTTCGCTAGCGGTGTTCGTCACGCGGAGTACTTAATACTTTTTACCCTGCCCGTCCTACATACACGGCATAGAAAAATGCCCCATTAATTAATTACATAACAGTAAAGAGATTTTAATCTCTTAAAAAGTGTCGGACGATTAAAGTGTTAGACAGACGGGCAGAGGAACAACAAAATGATCCCTTAGGGGTTCCGTTTTATTCCTTTTAAGGTTACGGAACTCTAAAAAATTACAAGTAGGAATCGGTCTCGCCCTCGGAAGGTTCTGTACTGTAGATACTTAAAAATTATTCCTAAATAAATCGGGAATCGAGTCACGCAGTTTTTTCCGAGATTTTCCCGAACGATGAACTTTTTATTATTATTTAACTCAAATGTATTGTTTCAGTTTTTTCCCCTACGTTTGCAGTATAAGACGATATTTTAAGAATATTATTTTATTTGAGATAACATTGACTCATTAAATTAGTGATGCATAGATTAGCATCATATGTAGGTATGTATTAATGTACCTATGTCGCAGGAAAATTGTATGATTCAGCGGTTTACAAACGGTGTACCTTACGAGCAGAGGAGAGCCTGTGCAGCAGACAGCTCTACTCTGTCGTTGCCCGTTTATAAACGTTCGCTGCTTTGAAACAATGCCGAAAGCAAAATGTTATTTGCCTTGGTATTTTATAATATGCCACAACATTTGATAGACAAATCAATCGCTGTTTCTAATAGGCAAATCAATTCTACCGCCGATAGGCAAATCAATTCTACCGCCCTGGGCGGCTGATACCCACGCTACGCCCCCACTGGTGTAACCTATGTTGTATGTTTAATACTTTCACTCTCGTCACTTTTTACATTTTTTTATTACACTAGCTTTCGCCCGCGACTCCGTCCGCGTGGACTTTAGTTCAAAATTTTACAACCCCGTTCACTCCCTTAAGGGTTAAATTTAGAAAAAACGGCGAAACACGTGTTCAATCAATTGTGTTGAAGAGTATTTATTTTAAGTTTCAAGAAAATCAGACAACATTTTTTATACCTCCCATACAAATTTTGGCAACCCTTTTCGCCCCCTTAGGGGTTGAATTTCAAAAAATCCGTTCTTATTCCTTGCCTACATTATATATAGATCCTCTGTGCAAAATTTCAGCTTCCTAGGTCAAACGGCTTGGGCTGGGCGTTGATGAGTGAATGAATCAGTCAGTCAGGACTTTGAATTTTATATATATAGATTAAGAGTGCCTATACCTACTTATACCTACGTATTTTAAGGTATTTGAATAGCCACCTGATTGCAGAAATAAAGTGTAATTTGTTCACCCTTTGTTTTATCATAGGCACCATATAGTTTAACAGTAATCCATCTTGAAAATTTTAACAATTGAACGAGTCGCAGGACAACTTACGTACAATATGCCTTAGGCATATTTCAAAACAGCGAGCGTTTATAAGCGTACTAGACCGTTTGTAAACAGCGGAACCATACAAATTGCCTGCGTCATATAGGTACATACACCCAGTTTGGATAGTAGGTAGGCGTAAAAAACAAAAAATAATTAGTAATTTCCGATAATTAACAATAATATTTACATCGACAATAGTAGTCGATCACAACACTATAGTTTAAAAAACGTGTATAATGTCTATCAGCTCTGCTATCACATCACTCTCTTATAGTATGGTGTTCGTGCTGGCGCGGCGCGCTACCTGCCTAGCGTAGGCAGTCCCTCGCCGCGCTGCGGTAACGTGCCCGTCGTATTGAGTACAGTACAACGTATTATCCCTTAAGCCTACAGTCCGTTTTTTAATTCGATGCAAAAAAAAATGACGCGGTGTTACCGCTGTAAAATATATAGGTTTATTCGGTAGTTTTTTTTTACCGTGAATAGAAGACTCGTGTGACCAAAATCCTTATCACATCAAAGACATTAAAATTTATTTCCTCATAAGAGCAAAGTCTAAAGAAACACCTACGTAGTACAATTTTTATTTGGAAGTAAAATGGGGTTGTTTGGTGTTTGCGTACTAGCAACATTCAGACATTGACAGCCTTAGGATTGTATTGAGATGTCAACGTGACAGTTTTATTGTTTGCATTGAATGAATAAACAGACTTTAGTTCGCACTGGGCTAGTAATTTAGTCGAGGAGCGAGTAATTTAGCCACTAAATTATTTTACCACTAATTTAGTGGCTAAATTACTCGCTACTAACACAGATCGTTCGCACATTACGATCCAGTACAGTACACAAGTGAGTGGTGTGTTTTGCAAGATGGACGGGCTGCAGCTACAACGCAATAGAGTGAATAAGGTGATTAATCTAATCGTAATGGCATAACATAACATGACATTTACATTCAGGCACATACATTGCGTCTGGCCCCACACTAGGATATCCTGTGTTTTGGAAACCAGAAACAGCGACGTCACAAACATGTAAACATCCAAGACCTGGGCTTCCATTTTTTTGTTTTTTTTTTGTCCCAGCCGGGACTCGAACCTGGGACCTCTCGCATGGTAGGCAGATGCGCTAACCACTACGCCACAGAGGTCGGCAATTTTAGAAGAGGTGGATGAGGAAATTTGTGTTATTAAGAAAAAGAAGTTATGGGTACGAAAATGCATCGTTAGAAGACATCAACTAGGAGCTATCCACAAGCATTCAAGTTCTACATATTTAGAAACAAAGTTGTTTCTTCGGTCCAGCGAAACGACATTTTTGAGGCCACTAATGAACTCGACTGATCAACCGGTTCGGACTTATTTAGCCGGTGAACCAGTGAGCACGGACGCGTGGTGGGGGGCGCTACTCGAACGAAAAAATAGAGTAAAATGGATTGACTCGACTAAGTCATTCACTAAACGACTCGACTAAATTTTCGTGGTTCGCACACGTTTAGCCATTAAATTACTCGCTACTCGACTAAATTACTAGCCTAGTGCGAACTAGGCTTTACTCTCTCTGTCTACGGGTGACTGGCCGTTAGGTTTAAAGTTTCTCAACGCAAAATAATAGAAAGAATGCAGTAATATAACCAATACTGTTCTTGAGCTTAGCATTTTCGCAAACTGTAGGTACTACACTCAAATGCAGTATTGGTTATTACTGCATTCTTACTTAGTATTTTGAGATAAGACATATTATTGTTGTTTGTTACATTAAATGCAGTAATAACTAATATTGTGTTCTAAGTTGACAAAATGATTAATATTCGGCGTTTTAAACTAGCAAATGCTTATTACTGCGATATTTCTTAGGATTAGAAGGATTTTCATGACTGCATATTTTCTTCCTGAAATTTCAGGTTCTAGTAGACCTACAGCCACTATTACTTTTTCAGCTATACTATATGCCATCGAGCAGCTCTTTTTTGCATCCAAAGTAAAAACGCAGTAATGGCTATTACTGTGTTTCTCGTTACGAGGGCAGAATAGGCTATTTGACCGATTTCTGAAAGCCATGTAATATTGTTTGCTGGTGTTCATGGAGTCCTCAGAAAGTGGTCACTTTAAATTCTTTCTTCTAAAAAAGGCAAACGAAAATTTACTATTCAAATAAGCCGCCAAAACGCTATCTTAGCATGCAATGGCGTTGCACAGGAATTATGACGTCACTCACTCCCGGTAAACCAACCAATGAACGTAAGAAAAAATGAATGTCAGACGCCATTTTTACTGCCATATGACGTCATCATAGAATCAGCCAATCCAGGTCGTTTTCGATACAATGGCGGCAGATACAAATTATCTAATTTTATCTTGCGTTTTTTACAATTTATAATTGTTTTTTTAGTCAAAATGCCTTAAAGCGCTTTTAAGACACTGTCTATGCTTCGTATACGCGCAGACGACCGAGGGGAAGGAGAAGGGAGAGGGGGACAAGTTCGCGGACCCCGTCCCGCGCCCGCGCACCGCCCTACACTTGCACCCATCTTGGATTACGAACGGACGCATTTTTCTATTTCTGTAATTACCTGCTTCGTTCATTATATTTTTAAAAGCAAGTCATCTTTTATTTAAAGTCCATATCTTGGACATTTGGCGACCGTGAGCAAATAATAATTTGCAATCTTCGACATAAATCTACGACTACTAAAGTCCGGCCCAAGATAGTTTGGATTGCTGCGTATGCTGCCGCCTACCCTCGCCTGCCGTGGAAGATCATTGGGATTGCTGCGTATGCTGCTGCCTACCCCGGCGGACGTGGAAGATCATTGGGATTGCTGCGTATGCTGCTGCCTACCCCGGCGGACGTGGAAGATCATTGGGATTGCTGCGAATACTGCCGCCTTGACACGGCGTACGTGGAAAATCTGGCAGAGGAGTACTGATCTTGGATGCCCAGGGAAGTGGTCGTGTCCTTTTCACTAATTTTCTTTCCCTTCTATCTGTGTAAACACTTTGCCGCTCCGAAAGCGTTAAGATATTACTACTAGTTACCTATAGTTAACGCGTATCATCTTAATAGCTTCGGCTATTGCGATAGCATTGTGTAAACGCTGCACCGTTACCTACCTACCTGTGCATGCGTAATTAAAAGAAGGTAAGATTTATATTACGTTCATAGTATTGAAAACTCGTTAATTTCACCCTTTTCTAGTTTAGTAAAAATATCTCGGTCAAGCCGTCTAAGGCACTTTATTGAAACTAATTGCAATTGAAACGTAATTGCGGAGTTGAACCCGGTGTTAGTGAAATTCAACAAAGGTACACATCATCATTTTATTACAGTTTATTTAATATCGATTATTAGGAATTAGACAGTGTTTTACAATACATTAGCGTCAATTATCGATTGTTTAAATGAGATAAAATTACATTAAAATAGAGATTACCACTATTTTACCTTTACCTACATCTACCTACAAAATAGTAAAAAATGAACGACTTATTAATTTAACTCGCGTGAATCATCATTTATCGGTGATTTCAGGTTCAGTAATTTTATTACTCGTTGAGGGACTGGAAGCGAATCTGATTCCGACGCTGCTGGTGCGCTCCGGTTGGCGTGCGCAGCGTAGGCAGCTGAACCTGCCCGACGGCGAGTGGCTGGACGTGGTCATCACACCTTGGCAGGTTTAGTAAGGCGTGATTTTACCAACTTCTACGTACTCCCACTTAATTCATTGCTGGTCATTTGGTTTACGTTAATTGCGCGTTAGGTTTTATCATGGAGTTAAAGGACTTAACAAAAAAACGTAGTATTATTAAAGGTAGATTGACTAAATTCAAAGATTATCTGAATGTTTTAATCCAAGTGGGCTCTGCAAAACTAACAAGTTTGCAGTGTAAAGAGTTATCTATGCGAGTGGATAAATTTCAAGAATTGTTATCAGATTTTAATTCATTGCAATCGGATATCGAGTTACTTGCCACTAATGAAGAGGAGCAGTTGACAGAGAGAGATAATATCGAAACTCAATTCTTTTCTCTTCTTTCAACGGCTCAAGAATTGATGGAAGGTGCAAATTCAGATAAAAAATCCTTTTGTGCCGAAAGTTTGTCAGGGCAATGTGCTCATTCCATGAATTCTATAAAATTGCCGACGATTGATTTACCTAAATTCGACGGGAACTATTTAAAGTGGTTAGAGTTCAGGGACACGTTTGGATCACTTGTGAATGATAACGATTCTATTCCACCCATAAACAAGTTTCATTACCTACGGTCAAGTTTGGAAGGTGGAGCCGCGATCGTAATTAGGTCGATTGAGTTTACCTCTGATAATTATAAAAATGCATGGCAATGTTTGTGTGATCGATACAACAACATAAACATTCTCATAAATAACCATCTTAAGGCGTTATTAAGTATCGATCACATGACAAAGGAATCGTTTAAGGCGTTGCGGTTCTTGATAGACCATATTTCAAAAAACTTGAGATCTTTGCATACACTAGGCCTTCCTACTAAGCACTGGGACGTATTGCTGATTTATATCGTCTCAGCCAAGCTTGACCCTACAACGGGGCGAAAGTGGGAGGAGCACAAGAGTGACTTAAAGGAATTACCTACTTTGGAGGAGTTCCATGCATTTCTTAGAAGCCGGGCAGATATTTTAGAAACGGCGTATTATAATAAGTCTGATAAACAGGACTTAGCTAGGCCGCATTTACAAAACAATAAGCCTGTGAGGTCTTTCTTTACTGCATCTGACCAGAATGTGCGTAACCATTCATGTTCAATTTGTAATCAAAATCATTTTGTGTACGAGTGTACAAAGTTCAAAGACATGAAGTTTGATGATAGGATGAAGGAAGCATCTAGGTTGAAACTTTGTACTAAGTGCTTACGTAATGGTCATACTAGCTATCAATGCAGGTTAAAAGGGTCTTGTCAGATATGTAAAGGTAAGCACAACACTTTGTTGCACAAGTATGATGTTCGCGCGGGAATCGAACCCGGCTGCGGCGCGTCTCAGCCGAGCACATCCGCCGCGCCCGCTCCCGTCGCGTTATCAGCGGTAACGATGACTCAGACGCTGTTGTGTACGGCTCAGGTGGAGATTATTAATGAATGTAACAATCGAAGTGTGATCGCGCGTGCATTATTAGATACTGGCAGCCAGTCGTCATTTTTAACCGAATGCATGCGTGATAAATTAGGCTTTAGTAAGAAGTCAAGTGAAACTTTAAATGTTTGCGGCTTAAATAATATTAAAACAAACATATCCGGGCGTTGTGAGGTGACGATTAAATCGTGTTCAACTCAGTACGAGACTAAAATTTCATGTTTAGTAGTGCCAACTATTACAGGTACCTTACCAAGTGTTGAAATCGACGTTGGTCAATTAGGTATACCTAGTGGGATCGAACTTGCCGATCCTACATTTTTTCAGCCTTCCTCTGTTGATATTCTTTTGGGGGCTGACGTGTTTTGGAATATTATTGGCACGAATCAAATAAAGTTAGGGTCAAATATGCCTACTTTACAGGAATCTCAACTCGGATGGCTGATTGCCGGCCCAGTAGCTATCAGTCAATCGAGATCGAAGGTCTATTGTTATTTCAATCAAGTGTCAAATTTAGATGATGCTTTAAAAAAGTTTTGGGAGATTGAAGAACTGCCTTTGGAAACAAAAATTTATAGTATGGAGGAGCAGTTTTGTGAGAACCACTTTGTGGAAACCACCAGCCGGTTATCGGATGGCAGGTTTTGTGTTCAGATGCCTCTAAAGGAACCCGAAGCAAATCTCGGGGATTCATTTTACTTAGCAAAAAAACGGTTTTTAAATTTAGAAAATAAATTGAATAAAAATCCAGAATTAAAAAAATCTTATTCAGAATTTATAAATGAATACAGGGATCTGGGTCATTTAAGCGAGATAGAACGACCAGATAATGGTAACTTCTTGCCTCATCATTGCGTCATTCGTGATCATAGTGAGACAACTCGATTGAGGGTCGTCTTTGACGCATCGGTGAAAACATCGTCAGGTAAATCACTGAACGATATACAGGGTGTAGGCCCAGTTGTGCAAAGCGATTTATTTTCAATTTTGTTGCGCTTTCGTGCCCATAGATTTGTTCTTTTAGGTGATATTGAGAAAATGTACCGTCAAACGGCCTTGCATCCCTCTCAACGTCACCTGCAATTAATTCTGTGGCGAGATTCACCTGCGAGTGCGGAATCCAGTAAGAACGCACAGAGTATAAAGGTCTTGCAGTTAAATACGCTAACTTATGGCATGGCGTCTGCCCCTTTTATAAGCACCAGGTGCTTAAAGCAGCTCGCAGATGAATGTCGTGACGAAACTATTTCTAATATATTGAAGTGTGATTTCTATATCGATGATTTGAATACTGGGGCAGAAAGTGTGTTGGAGTTACAGTACATACATAAAAATATACACCGAATTTTAAATTCTGCATGTTTTCCCTTAAGGAAAATTCGAACCAATTGCACACATGCATTCGCGAATGATGACACAATCGCAAGCTCAATGGATCTAACTAAAGAGTCTAGCGTGTTAGGTTTGACGTATTGTCCTAAATCGGATGTTATACATTTTCCTAAAAATATAGATCCGCCTCAGCAGCTGACTAAGAAGGTAGTGATCGCAACTATTTGTAAAATATTCGATCCACTGGGATTAATTTGTGCTTGCATCATCAAAGCAAAAATATTTTTGCAACAATTGTGGATAGCTAAATTAAATTGGGATGAGGCGATTCCGCATAAACTTGCAGAGAGTTGGCTAAAATTTATTAACAATCTGCATTTCCTTTCCGATATTAAAATTGATCGAAATGTTCGTTGTGAGCTTCCGGTATTAACGGAATTACATTGTTTTGTTGACGCCTCCCAGCATGCTTACGCAGCGTGCGTATATCTGAGGTCGGTCAATAAAGATAAAGAGGTCACAGTTAGGCTTTTATGTGCTAAGGCTAGGGTTGCACCCTTAAAGCCTACTACAATTCCTAGACTCGAATTATTAGGGGCTTTGCTGGGAGCACGGCTTTGCAAAAAGATTATGGAGTCGTTTCGATTTAAATTCAATTCTAAAACCATATGGACTGATTCTACAGTTGTATTAGGTTGGTTAAAAACTGATGTGAGAAATCTCAAAATGTTCGTTTGTAACAGAGTTAACGAGATTAATGAAGTGACTAGTGGTTTTCAATATAGGCATGTGCCGACTGATATGAACCCAGCTGATTTGGCATCTCGAGGGGTTGAGCCTCAAGATCTTTCGTCTTCTTGCCTGTGGTGGGAAGGCCCTTCATTCCTTCAGAAGGATCAATCCGAGTGGCCACAGCATTCATACTCATTAAATAAGTTACCAGAAATTAAGGTACATTCTTTAGTCACCGTCTCAAATGCAAGTGAAAATTTGTTCATTGACTTTAACAGATATTCTAGCTTTATTAAATTCAATAGGATATTTGCATATGTGTTACGTTTCGTGCACAACTGCAATAAATCGCAACAAAAATTATCTGGTCCTTTGAGTGTAGTTGAGTTAAACGAGTCTAAATTATTACTAGTAAAAACCAGTCAATTGGAGTCATTCCCTTTAGAAATAAAATTATTAGAGGAAGGAAAGACTTTACCAAAGAAAAGTAAATTATTGCAATTAACACCATTTATAGACGCAAATAAAGTAGTACGAGTAGGTGGTCGTTTAAATAATTCTAAATTTGATTTTGATAAAAAACACCCCATGTTGTTGGATTCTAAGCACATATTGACCAAATTAATATTGTCTTATGAACATGTACGGTTGTTCCACGCCGGCCAGCAGTTACTTTTAGCTTCAATTCGAGACAAGTACTGGCCTATAGGCGGAAGATGTTTGGCGCGGCGAATTGTCAAACAATGCGTTATATGTGTTCGGCTTCGCGCTAATGCTATGCAGCCTATAATGGGGCATTTACCAGATGTCCGCACTGATGCTACTTTCGCTTTTGCCTCGTGTGGGGCCGATTTCGCAGGGCCGTTTATGATATGCAGTCGTAGAGGTCGCGGTAGTCGCATAACTAAAGCGTATTTATGCCTATTTGTTTGTCTAAGTACGAAGGCTGTTCACTTAGAGCTAGTGAGTGATTTAAGTACTCAAGGTTTTATTTTATGCTTGCGACGATTCGTTGGGCGCAGAGGTAGACCTCACGAGATCTATTGCGATAACGGGCGAAACTTTGTTGGCGCCAGCAATGAATTGGGTAGGGTACTGAAGTCGAGCCGTCAGTCTGTTTATGAATTTGCCAGCAGCGAGGGAGTCAGATTTGTATTCAGCCCGGCCTATAGTCCTAACTTCGGCGGAATATTCGAAGCCGGAATTAAAGCAGCTAAATTCCACTTAAAACGTGTTGCTGGCAGTGCTGCTTTGACGTTTGAAGAGCTAGCAACGCTGTTTATACAGATAGAAGCCATCCTAAACTCACGTCCTCTGACTCCACTCTCGTCCAATACCACTGATCCTTATCCACTGACCCCAGGCCACTTCTTGATTGGGAGACCGCTAATGTCCATCCCGACGCTGCCTGTGACGACAGCTAAGCCCAACAGATACCAGCTCATTGAGAAGATACGCCAGCACTTTTGGGACAGATGGAGCAGGGAATACGTCGCCGAGTTGCAGCAGCGCACCAAGTGGCGCTTTCCTGAGAGGGAGCTCACATGCGGCGACGTGGTTGTCCTGAAGGAGGACAATCTGCCGCCCTTACAATGGCGACTAGGACGAGTGTGCCGTCTGTATCCAGGCACAGACGGAGTCACCAGGGTAGCTGATATTACTACCTCAAGAGGAATCATCCGACGGGCAGTCAATAAGATGTGCCTGTTACCAACGGCAGAATCCTACGCCGACGATGTAGAAAAGGGAGCCGCATCTAGGCCCCCAATCACTGCTTGAAAGCTATGGCTTTCAACGTGCCGGAGGATGTCTATGCTTCGTATACGCGCAGACGACCGAGGGGAAGGAGAAGGGAGAGGGGGACAAGTTCGCGGACCCCGTCCCGCGCCCGCGCACCGCCCTACACTTGCACCCATCTTGGATTACGAACGGACGCATTTTTCTATTTCTGTAATTACCTGCTTCGTTCATTATATTTTTAAAAGCAAGTCATCTTTTATTTAAAGTCCATATCTTGGACAGACACATAATTTATACGAATACGTATAAATAATACTGTTTTTTTTTTCACACTGTCAAATAGCTTATTGTCACGTTGGGACCTAATAAAATCGGCAAACGTGGACTCAGTTCTAGTGATTGGTGAGTCTGCCCACGGGCGTAATGGGCTTTTTACACGAGGCTAATAGCTGAGACAATCCAGTAAGCCAATCCAATATTTCATTGGATCGGCTTCATCCATTGGCTTGGGCCAATCCAATGCATTGTCCTGGCTCCATTCACACGAAGACAATATTGGACTGGCTTACTGGATTGTCTCAGCTATTGCCCTCGTGTAAAAGGGCCATTAGTTTCTTATTATATTTATATTATGCTTTTTTTTATAATTGAGCGTTTAGTTATTGTGTGACCTGGAAGTCGATGTAGGCGAGCCAGAGCTGCTCGTCTGTAGGGTCAGCTGCCAGCAGGCGGCGGTACTCCTCCCCCCGCGCCTCCGCCTCCCGCCGCTCGTCCGCTGCCGCCCCCGCCCCCGCCGCCGCCCCCGCGCGCTCCCAGTAGCGCGGCAGCCGCGTGCGCGCCGACCTCCCGCGCCCCCCCGCCGCCCCCAGCGCCGCGCCCGCCACTCGGTATCTGTCATCATAGTAAAATTTGTTGCATTTTTACTTAGCTCTAAGTACAAATTAATGAAAATAGTACATTACTGCAGCAGCCAGCAAAAGAGGCATTGATGGACGAACGTGGAAATGCGGGCCGAGGCGATGTCTGCTTGTTTTAATTTCCGCGCATTGTTTGAGAAAAATCATATATGTACAAGCATTGGCCACAACTAGGCATTGATGGACTCACCTCTATGTGTGCCTCGGCTTCGCCTCGGCCCACATTTCCACGTTCGTCCATCTAACTATGCCTCTCTTGCTGGCCGCTGCAGTAATGTACTATAGAAATAGGGTATGTCTTTTTTTATCTGTCATCAAGGTTAAACTACAAAAACTCTCTTGTGAATTTAGGGGCTTAAGGGGAGGTAAAGAAGTGAGGGAGAGGGTGGAGATGGCCCCTTTAGTGAATTTTTTTTTATATAATAGCTCATGTTTTTAATTAATTTAATGCTTGTAAGTGTAAGAAATTAACAAACAGTGTGAGCAAAACCATACTCTTTACATTTTACTTTTTTCTGGACAAAGTGTAACTTCCTGTCAAGACTTATTTCCTGTTATCTAAACTCAGGTTCGCTCTCAGAATAAGGACTTATTCTGAGAATTCGCTAAAAATTAATTAAAGCACTCATAAACGAAATATTTGGCCCAAGGTCTGAAAATTACCTATATTAAAAAAAAAATGGGAGTAATATTTTTATAGGACAAATATTATGAAACGAAACATATTATTTATTTTTTAAGGCCACAATCTATACTCTTAAGTTAAGAAATGTCTGCATAATTTCCTTTTTAGGGTTGCTTACCCAAAGGGTAAAACGGACACTATTACTGAGACTCCGCTGTCTGTCCGTCCATCTGTCACCAGGCTGTATCTCATGAACCGGGATAAATGGACCTTCGAGCCGGATGCTCGCGACCATCTTCGGGCATCCTAACAACCAGCGCCTGCGAATCTGCAGCGCCCTCATCCTGAGAAACAGACAGACACCTTGACGGTGGTGGAAATAACTTCAACGTGTGCAGCAACTCAGCGGGTCAACGCTACGGAGCTGCCCGGGTGAAATGAGGTCACCAACCACTGACGTTGCAAAACGTGTACATCGGCGGAAGACGTTTCGCCAAACAACTCGGCCTGCTCTCTGCCTTACAACCAGGAGTAGGCCTCAACTCTACAACCTGCCGGTCAAACTGAACTGAAGAAGGTAACTGGAACGAACCTGATGTGCAACTTGGAGTGAACTTGAACTGAACTATTTGGAGACCAAACTGTCCCAAACTGCCGGTAGGACAACTAACCTGAGCATACTGCTCTCAAATAACTGAAGGGAGAAGCCTCATCAACTGGTGGACGCTAAGCCACAAACTGAGCAAATGCTCACAACTAACATTGGTTGGGGTCCATCCGCTCCCTTACACCCAGGGAGTGGACTCAAGGAGTCGACGGAAGACGTTTCGCCGGCTCAAGTAACTCCCCAGCTGGGATTCGAACTCGGGACCTCTCGCATGGTAGGCAGATGCACTAACCGTTGCGCTACAGAGGTCGTCTACTTAAAGTAGTCGAATGCTCAGGATTAACGGTAGGGCTTGGCTTAATGCAAGTCATCAGAGCATATTCGTCCACTGGACAGGGACCATTTTTGTCCTCAATCTGTATCTAACAGTAATCTGAGTATCAATAATTTGACTTCAAAGTCTCAAATTTAGATCTCAATTAAGTCGAAATTTCCAGTCAGTCCAGTCTGAGACGACCAATGACGATGACGACGCGAGCTCCGTCTCTGCTCACCATGATTAAGCTCTGCGAATCGGAGCGAAACCTGGTCGGACTCGTCGGACGAATAGTCTAGTAAGTGTATCCAGAGAATCATTACAATTAAAACTTATCGTCGTGGTCGCCACAGAAAAACTATCGACTTGCACTAACACAAAGATGTTACACTGCTGTGCATTGAACTTAGTACAGTAGGCGACAGGAACACACGACCTACCTCAAGAAAACGCCTGACAGCATCCATAAAGGAAAAGCAGCAACTATATACTTAACTTTTACAACTTATTTAACTTTTTACTACTTATTTACACTTATACTTCATACTTCATTTTACACTTATTGTGTTGCTGTAACATTAACTTGAACAAACTTTACTTTAACTATTATCAAGATGTCTGTTTCATCGTATTCTCAAACTTGTAATGAATATTTGAACTGAAAATTCTTAACTTTAAAACTTCTAACTTAATAACTGAAATGCTGTTACTTATACTTGGCATTGTCCAGCACACCGCTACCGCCCGCCAGTTGGCTCGAGCCACTCGCCCAATACACACTTACTGCAATGAAGAGATAAACTACGACTTCTTCTTCTTCCACCACCGTCCAACAAACAACATCTGCTGTGCGACAGAGCGAGGACTGCACACGCTCTCCTCTGCTCGTACAGTTAGACAATTGAAATTTGCACAGATAAAATATTTCTGTTGCTGCTATAAGACAAATACTAAAAAACAGAATAAAACACATGATATTTTTGCCATTTTATATACCTACAGATATTTAAGTACCCTTTGTGCGAGTCCGATTCGCACTTGACCAGTTTTTTTATGTACAATTAAGTGTTCTCTACGTATGTATATAATGCTGTAACAAAAAACACTTGCTTGTTTCATAGTAAATTTCTACAGATGATGTTTTACTTTTGCAGTATTTCCGAACTTGTGACGGACCTCTAAGGCTGTAATGAAAACTGTACTAATAACATCCACACATCACAATCACTTGACCTGGTCCCAAACTAGGATACCCTTTGCTACGGTAACCAGGCATGGACATGGGTCAGAATATGGGTTCAATTGAATCCTAAGAAGCTTCCAACACTTTAAATATCATCACATATGATTTTGTGCTTATAAATGCTTATTTAGGTTTTCAAATGGTTGAAATGTTAAATAACAGTCAGAAATTATTGTGGAATTGTAATTTTACATCAAAATCTGTGGTTTTCAAAAAGCTTCTCATGTGCTGTGCACTCCTGGGTACGACTCCCATCCTTGTCGCCAGTGCAGTCATTGAAAGACCGAGGCTGATAACAGACTCGTTTAGTTTATTGGTAAGAGATAACTACTATTGATACCCTAAACACAGTTTTTCATATTTTCTAAAACCATTCACAAAACACGTCAGTTGGTTTTGCTCACTTTTGATGTGGAGTATAGACACAAGACAGAGGGCTCTGTAGGTAAGGTAATTACTCTGGGCGGCCAGGGCAGTAGAGTGTGGAGACGCGCAGGTTTCCGCGCTCGCCGCGGCGCTCCTCATAGTAGGGCGCGTCAGGAGGAGCAGCGGCGAGCCGCGCGGGCGGGGACTGGGACTGCGGCGGGAGCGGGGGGCTGTTGCTGTCGCTGTCGCTGTCGCTGGCCAGCAGCGCCGCCTCGTCCCCCGCGGCGAGCGGAGGCAGGGGTGACGCCTGCGCCTGCTGCCGAGCGGGCCACGCGGGCGCAGGAGAAGCCTGCGTCAGCGCGTCCGACTCACACGGCGCCGCGTACGCCGGAAACAGGGACATACTTCTTTATATATAGGGTAACCTTATGTTCTTGAAATAATATGATACAACTACTTCATTATAGTCTCAAACTTCACTTAAGCGAATAGCGAGTTTATGTGAAAAACGTATTATATACAATTAAATTTCAGTTCTTGAAAATAAACACCCACGCACGAACCACCAGCCAGCCAGCCAACGATTTGTTTGTTGTAAACAACAACCACAGACTATCTATTGACAATTTTGACATGACAATGACATCTTAGCAGTTTGATAACATTTTTTTTTTTTTTTTAATTGGTTTTACGGCTTTGGGTACAAGCTCTTTTAAGCCTTGCTTCACTTCAATATTATTATTCACTATATTTTTTTAACAGTGTTTGTGATAAATTTATAGAGAGTTTTAAAGTACAGTTTATCAGATAGTAATTCTTGTAAATTATCTAGTTTCTTATAATTTATAAAGCTCTCCAAAGATGACTTTTCCCTATATTTATTTAAGGCTTCAATACTATTTTTAACTGCAATCGCACAATCATCATCCCACCAAGGAACGGATTTCTTGAGAGTCTGTTGTGAACAGGTTTTAACTTTTGGAATGCATTCATCTTTAATTTTATTAAGCATATCACAAAATAAGTTATAGCTAACCAATGGGTTTTCAGAATCAATAAAAAAGTTCTTAAAAATATTGTTTGTTTCAGATGAAAACTTATTCCAATCAGCGTTGCTGTAAACATATCGCTCCATGGCTTCACCCACCTCAAACTTTTGGACTGCTGTTTGAATGTCAACTATTGTTGGGTAGTGGTAGCTACCCATGGGATCACTATGAACTCGCCATTCACATAGGGGAGCTATACTTGGACTAACACAAGAGATATCAATGGCTGACTGATTCTGATGAGGCCTGCCTACTGTTGTTGGTAAGCCTGTATTCAATATACATAAGTCACACTCATCTAATAAGTTATAGACATCAGAACCTCTAGAATTGATGGATCTGCATCCAAAAGCCACATGATGGGCATTGCAGTCCCCTGCCATAAATAAGGGTTTCGGTAATGTGTTTATTATTTGTTTCAGCTGCCTGCATCTGAAGCGACCCCCTCTCGGAGGACAGTATAAACATAAAATGGACAAATCGCCAACATCCCTTTTAAGAACTACAGCAACTGATTGTAAATTATCATTATAACGTGTTTGAATGCATTTGTATTTAAAGGTGTTTCTAATAAGTATTCCAACTCCACCATTACCATTGGGCCCATCCTGTCTAACAAAATTATAACCAGAAATCCTGAAATCACTTTTCTTTTTTAGCATGGTCTCATTAAACAAACATATATCAATATCGCTCTCAGATAGAAAATCGATTAATAATGTTTTTTTACTGTTTACACTTTCAACATTAAATTGAGCTATACGTAAATACTGCTTATCCATTTTTTAAATTGCTTATTAGTACATCCTTAATAACTGAGGTGGTGATTTTTTCCCCATCTTTGGAGTTCGCCAAGCAAACCAAAGCAGCAACCAAACCTTTTAATATTACGTCATTTTTTATAATTTGATCAATAAGTGTTTCCGAGGAAACTACTTCTGGTGACACAATAGGTGTTTTCGAAATAATCGAGATAGGTGTGGAAGAGGTTTTATTGCTGGCTGTTGGTGCTTTTCGTTTTGGTAGCGTGGGGAAATCTGCAGCATAATTCTTTAATAAATTTTCTCTGTCTGACTTATTAACAGCACTTGCATAAGTGACTCTATTCTTTTTTTCCTGTATCTTACTTTGTTTAACCGGACAATCCCTCGAGATGGCCACATGAGCCCCACCACAATTGATACATTTTAGTTCCTGCTCATTGGTGCAGTCCGAGTAGCGGTGCTCACCTGCGCAGAGGGAGCATCGCTGCTTGGAACGGCAGACTCTCGCTCCATGATTAAACTTTAAACACTTAAAACATTGCAACAAAGGTGCAATGTATTCATGAACGCGGTATCTGAATATATCTAAATAAACCGCGTCTGGCAGCGCATTAGATAGGAAAGTCACACTTACAGATTCGTAAGGCTTTATCTGTCCATTGACTTTGCGGGTGAACCTTCTCACCCCGATGATCTCGACGGATGCAGTGAGTTTCTTGAAAAGCTCTTCGTTGCTTATATTTGTAGGAACATACCTGAGGACTCCTATTTTCTCGATTGCTCTGGCTGGAATGTAGGCTTTGTAGCCATGTCTATTAAGGAAATCCTCATTCTGGAGGAAATTGTTGGCATTGTTGTACTGGGCAAAAGTACTTGCAAGTTTCGTAGCCGAAATGCGTTTTATATCAGACACGCCTTTGATATCATTTCTGAACAGACTGGCTAGAAAAAGTGGATTTCTGTTGCCGATGTTCTCGCCTTTGCTGCTCTCTACGAAGACCGTCAGCGCAGCGGGGTCTGCATTCTCCGGGAAAAGCCTAACATACCCAGGCTTGATGTATGGTAAATAACATTCATCACTTAGTTTTGCACTATTTGAAACGTCCCCATCACCGGAAGGTTCGTTTGAATCTGTCTCTACAATTCTTCTTTTTTTAGGTCCCTGCAGCGTCCCAGGGGGCTCCGCCCCTGGGAGCGACATTTTTAAAAACTATTCACACGTAATATTAGTTATTTACAACACAAATAACACAATTAAATTAATTTCGGAAAAAAGTTTTTCAGAGTTTTGAAATTCGCGCCCTCTTCTTTCAAAAGCCCGCCGAAGAATCAGTTTGATAACAAAACAGCCAGTGCTGCCAGATGCTGACCGGAGAAAAAAAAATCTCATTTTTAGGCTTACTACAGGTGATTTGAACATCGTGGGATGAGAATGAGACCGTTCTGATTATCAGAAGATAATCATTCTATTTATTGTAGTGAGTGAGGTGAGATGCGACCTCCACGCTCCGTGGTCGTATGCGATCTCTATAGGTAGTGCTGTCAATGACAATCGTGACACTCTGTCATAGTGTTATCATATCTTTGTATCGTGTTATTATTTGTCTAGTGGAATTCTTTCAGTTAAATAAAACCAATATTCTCTTGGTATTTCGTCCATTATGCTACAATTTATTTAACTGAAAATGCCTGACGAAAAACTAGACAAGTCTTCGCTGTCAAGATATCTACGACCCGATAAGTTTGACATCGAGCCTGATGTCGCGGATGCCGATGCAAAATGGTTACATTGGAGATCGACATTTGAGAGCTTCTTAGCTGAAGAGACTACTAAAGATGTACCAGACTCCCTCAAGCGTAAGCTGCTGGTCAATCACTTATCGGCATCTCTTTACAAACATATCAAATCATGCTCTACTTATCAAGAATCTATGACAGTTCTGGAAGACATCTATGTCAAACCTAAAAATACTATTCTAGCTCGACACATCCTATTTAATCGCAAACAACGAGCCGACGAAACGATTTCTGACTTTGCTAGGGCTCTTCGACTTTCTGCGAAAGATTGCAAATTCGAAGACGTCAAAGCCCAAGAGCATGAAGACCACGCAGTCCGTAGTGCTCTTATATCCGGCCTACTGTCACGAAGAATTCGCGAGCGATTGCTAGAAAATTCCAAACTCACTCTCTCAGAAGCGCTTAATCAAGCCGTTGCTCTTGAAACGGCCGAGAAAGATGCAGCTACTATTGGTAACAACTCTCTGCAACTCACCGCCATATCGCAAGGTCATTCGCGGGACAACGAATCCGAAAATCTAGCGACAGCTTCATCGTCACGAACTTTTCAAGCTGCCCCGAGCGCACCACCTCCGACTAAACCCTGTTACTTCTGCGGCGGTGGCGTTCATCCAAGGTTCAGATGCCCAGCCAGCAAAGCCACCTGTAAAAAGTGCTCCAAAAAGGGACATTTTGCAAGCGTCTGTAGATCGGGAAATATAAACTTGAACACGACGACAGTTGAAGATCCTACGACCTCTAGCAACGAACAGTTCCACAGTGGAGCCATATCTGCCGCCTCTCCTTCGTGTCTTAGGAGTGCGACAATTTCAATCATGGTCAACGAATACAAGGCTGACGCTCTTGTCGATACAGGGAGTTCGGTCAGTTTTATTAACAGTAAAGTCGCTCGCATAATGAAACTACGCAAAAAACCCAGCAAGCAGACAGTCAATCTAGCTTCTCTCAATCAAGTCTCGTTTGTCGAAGGTGTCTGCTTTGCTACTATTACGATGAATAAACATACCTACAAGCAAATACCGCTTCTCGTTGTCGACAATCTCTGTGCCGACGTCATCGTGGGCCATGACTTGCTCAAACATCACTCGAGCATTCATTTCAATCTTGGTGGGCCTGCCAAACCATTAGAAATATGCAACGTCTTACAAGCTTCGGTACCACCAGCCTCGGTGTTCACAAATCTATCACCAAACATTCAACCGATCGCCGTGAGAAGCCGGCGGGAAGCTACAGTAAGGAAGATGAAGAATTCATAAAGGAGGAAGTGTCCAAATTAATTGAAGACGGGGTAGTTGAAACTAGCATTTCACCCTGGAGAGCCCAAGTCCTCGTAGCGGGAGGAAGGGTCCATCGAAAACGACTTGTCATTGATTACTCGATGACTATAAATAAATTCACTAACCTGGACGCTTTTCCCTTGCCGAACATAGAAACAGTCGTGAATAACGTATCAAAGTTCAAAGTATTTAGTCAAATCGACTTAAAGAGTGCGTATCATCAAGTACCCATCCTAGAAAATGAAAAAATATATACGGCTTTCGAAGCATGCGGCAAATTGTACCAATTTACACGCATTCCGTTTGGCGTGACCAATGGCGTTGCGGCCTTTCAACGAACTTTGGACTTCATCATAACAGAAGAGAAACTAGTAGGAACGTTCGCCTACTTAGACGATGTAACCGTCTGCGGCAAGGATCAAAGCGATCATGATCACAATCTAAAACGCTTTATAGACGCCGCTAATAAATTTCATTTAACTCTAAATAAACAGAAGAGTGTTTTCAATAAGACTAAAATTAACTTACTTGGATATACTGTTAAGAACAATACTATTAAACCAGATCCGGAAAGACTGAAGCCCCTTCTAGAGCTTCCTGCCCCAACTAAAGGCAGTGACCTTAAACGAGTTTTAGGGATGTTTGCTCATTATGCAAAGTGGATTTCGCGTTTCTCTGAAAAAATCAAGCCACTTACATGCGTAACTACTTTCCCATCACCACCTGATGCGCTCAAGTGCTTTGAAGAACTCAAGCAAGATATCAAAGCAGCCGCTCTAGTAGCCATTAACGAAGATGAAACGTTTACAGTCGAAACAGATGCTTCGGAATTCGCGCTAGGAGCTACGTTGACCCAACGTGGAAAACCAGTTGCCTTCTTCTCTCGAACATTGAATAATTCAGAATGCAAACAATCTTCAATCGAAAAAGAGGCTTGTGCGATTGTAGAGAGCCTGAAGAAATGGAGGCACTACCTAATTGGAAGACATTTTCTTCTTATAACGGACCAACAATCGGTAGCCTTCATGTTCAACCAGAATCATAATAGTAAAATAAAAAATGAGAAGATCATGCGTTGGAGATTAGAACTTTCATGTTATACATATGATATTGTATATAGACCTGGCTCTGAAAATGCGGCAGCGGATGCTCTTTCTCGCGTGTGCGCTTACATGAATTTAAACAAACTAAAAGAGCTCCACAATGCACTCTGTCACCCAGGCGTGACAAGGATGTTTCATTGGGTGAGATTTAAAAACTTGCCCTACTCAGCTAATGATGTCAAAGAGATGACCGCCTCGTGCCCTACCTGCGCTGAAATAAAACCGAGGTTTCTCAAGGTCAAGGGTCATTTGATAAAAGCTACGTCGCCATTCGAACGCATCAACATCGATTTCAAAGGACCTCTGCCCTCTAAAACGGCCAACAAGTACATACTTACAATTATCGATGAATACAGTCGCTTCCCTTTTGCTTATCCGTGTAAGGATATGACCTCTGCCACCGTCATCACTTGCTTAAAAGATCTTTTTCATACATTTGGTCAACCCCTCTACATTCATAGCGACAGAGGATCGTCGTTCATGTCCGAAGAATTTAAATCATTCCTACGACAGTCAAACATAGCCTCCTCCAGAACGACACCATATAACCCCCAGGGTAATGGCCAAGTGAAAAGACTGAACGGAACTCTCTGGCGAACTATTCAACTCAGCCTTCGATCAAAGGGATTATCAGTGGAAAATTGGGAAGCAGTGTTGAAAGACGCTTTGCACTGTGTTCGCTCTCTTCTTTGTACGGCAACAAACGCTACTCCACATGAAAAACTTTTCACGTACACTAGAAAATCCCCGAATGGAGACTCACTGCCATCTTGGCTTACGCCAGGGCCAATCTTTGTAAAGAAGAACGTCCGCTCATCAAAAACGGATCCTCTTGTCGAGGAAGCGGAACTTCTAGAGACCAACCCCTACTACTCTCTCATAAGACAGGATAATGGGGAAACATCAACGGTATCAAACCGTCAATTGGCACCGTTCCCCAGTACTACCGACAATAGCAGATACGATAACTTTGAAACTGCCTCCGAAGATGACAACCCGACGTCCCCATCTACAAATAACTCCACAACTCCACCTGAAAACATAGCTCCTTCGTCACCGCCTCGTGTAGAAGAGCCATCGACGTCCTCACCGGTTCTTCGGACTGGACTCCCTAGGAGATCTAACAGGACTCGAAGATTACCCTCCTACTTGGCGGACTTTGTGGTTGATGGGAGTGATAGTGAAAACTGAACCGGGGGAGAATGAGGTGAGATGCGACCTCCACGCTCCGTGGTCGTATGCGATCTCTATAGGTAGTGCTGTCAATGACAATCGTGACACTCTGTCATAGTGTTATCAATTATCATATCTTTGTATCGTGTTATTATTTGTCTAGTGGAATTCTTTCAGTTAAATAAAACCAATATTCTCCTGGTATGACATTATGCTACAGTGAGTAATATTATTTTCTTCAGTCAGCCAAACCCGATTCAACGTTTTTTTTTCCAATATTAAATAAGTTTTGTTTAATGAGCCGTTTTCAGAAGAACTAAAAAAAAAAATGTAAGGTCCCTCGCCTACGGCGGCTTTATGTAGCGCTACGGCCGCGCGACGGTGGCGCGTTCGCCGCGCTACAGCCGCGATGCGGTCGCTAGCTGTGTGCCCTCGCCCACGTAACCACGCTTCTGTCGCGATGCGAACGCGCAACCGTCGCGCGGCCGTAGCGCTTCGAACGCGCCACCGTCGCGCGGCCTTAAACTATCGTGTTAATATAGGTAAATAGGTAAATGCGTAGACAGAGAATAGATAGACGAGACATAACCATAGACAAAAAAAATAAGAAAGAGATAGCCTAATACGAGTCTTGTAAAGTGTAAGCGAGAAACAGTAATGATCTTCTGTCCCTTACTCGCGTATGCGTTTTTGTTTGTTTGCCACAGCTCGATGTGTGGCTGTGATGTGTGGCAGACAAACCTACGTCAAATCTGGGATTTATCTTGTTTCACATTGATTTTCGGCAGATATTCGTGTTTTCTCCATAGGATTGTAGTTTTTATGTTTCGGTGCAGTTGAACGAAAGTGATACAATCGAGATTTACAGCATTTTTGGCCGTGGAAGCCGCAATGAGCGAAAAGACGCCAACTTAGAGGTTATATTCGTAAGTGCCCTTAATTCTTCTCTTAGAGCTGTTTTTATTATGTGGAAAACTATGCAAAGGAATCAAACGCACATAAAATGCATCTACTGCCCACCATTACCCCTAAATTAGTCGTGAAAACAAAATCGAAAATTTGATTGTTTTGGTGTTACCCGTCTAAATTATGTAGGTGCTCGTACGATAGATTCGCAATCTAACTGCGACCATTTTAATTTAGAGGGCTTATACTAGTTTTAGGGTTACCAGACTAATGATATAAAAAATCCCGTTGGCAAAGACGGCTAAATATGAAATAAAACTCACGCCTGATATCCCCTGGTGGGTAAGCAGAGGAATCAACCACTAGAACTTGGCCCACGTTTTGACGAAGTCCCAAACGTACCAAATAATGATTACATTGTACAAAATTATTTTACAGGTACCGATCTGATCAGGCTACATGGAAGCCACGGGTCACTTAGACTGGCAACCGACAAAGTATACCCGTGTTTGTTCCCGTCATTTCGAGCCCCATTGTCTTTGAAAAACAAAGAGTTTGACTTTTCTGACGGAAGCTTCCTTTACGGAACTTGCCTGCGAGGACTCCCTAAAATAAAATGAGTTATAGGTATGTAGAATATTTCAGTGATTAATATATTCGTACATTGTTATGTTATAGTTTACCTCACAAATCTATTCGCGAGTTGACCGCTCAATGCATTATTACTAAGGGCGTCATTTAAAATTACGTCTTAGTCCTGGGTCTATTATTTATTCAATCTCTAGTAATTGCATAGTCAATTAAGGTACTAAACTTTAATATACTTTAAATGGTTTTTTTTAAACGCATTTTTTGTGTTCCTTCCAGACTCTTCATGAGGCTACATCAACGTATTTTCCAATGCTTGCGGTTGCGAGTACTTGTAAAAGTGCTTCTGGTACTCCTAGGATGGACATCCTGAAAAAACAGAATATACCTAGAGTCAACAACGCTGGTTAGTAGGTCTACCATATCCGGTGATGTTGATGTCCTCCACGTTGTATCTGGCGATGGACGGCGACATTGCTGTGCGTCTATGACAGACATTTCATTACAAATAAAACTGTCTACTGTTATAATATCTTACTTATAAGCGTAGAAAGTTTCATTTAGAATAACATGTCTGTCACAGACGCACAGTAATAAATGTACCTTCACATGATATGGTGAAATAATTAACAGGTGGACCAAGTTGTGCTAAACACAAGTACAATTTGTTTACAGGTGGATGTCTCTCCTCGCAAAAACAAATTGATAAAGAAATTGGATCATGTCTAAAGAATGTTGTATGGAACATGGAATCACAAATTAATTTTCACACTTGCTTGTCTGCTTTTGTAAGTTCGATGGCGTACAAAAGCCTACAGATGAAAAAAGATAAAGGGGGCCTTCATTATACCACTAAAGTCGTAATAACTATTTGCGAATTAGTCTTTTACAAAAGTGCTTGAAAAAATGTGTCTTTCTAAATTTGTTTACAGATATATCAGATCACTTCGCCGAACAATCCTTTCTTGACAGCCACTATCCACTTTTGATTAAATGTATGTAAAAAAATATGTAAATACGACATACATCATGCTGCAAAAAAATAGTCAACGTTGGAGAAAGGATAAGAAACTTGTATACAAAACTTAATTTGTTTAAAGTACATTGATAAAAATGGGATTTAACGGATATTTGCAATAAAGTGTTATGTATGCATAATCTTGTTAGTTTATAATTTAATAAAAATGTTTGCAACTGTTGAGTTATTTATTTCCCGATTTTCTGTTTGCGAGTTGTAAATATGCAAAACATACTTCGGGAATTATGTGTTATGCTGGCAACTCTCAAAAAATACCTACTCCATCTGGATTCCGTTTTCAGCCATCATAGCGTAAAGTTCAATTTTTTGTAACAAATGTTTTCCGAACATCCGTTAGGGCTAAAGTTTCGTACAGGCCCTGTAAAAATAAATATATAATAACCTACTCCATCTCAAAGGTATTCGCGCAGGCCCAGTCTTCTATTCTCTGTCTACGGGTAAATGTAAGTTTGTTATTACATACCTGTACCGAAACGCAATGCAACGTGAGGTGCATTCCGAAACAAAAATGGCGTAAATTTCGTAAGTTTTGTTACCTACTTTTCAAAAAATCATAACTCTGAAACTACTGGGTATCGACGGAAAAGACAGGGATTATATTTGTTATATAAACATCTTTATGCAGTATTAATTTGAAGCTTCAACTCGACGGCAGATATTCGAAAACTTAGCCTTTTTAATTTGTAAATTTTGCATTGCAGCCATCCTGCATGTTTACTTAGCAAAGTCAATATATTTCGGTTTCTTACGTTAGATACTACAGGAAATATCCATTTATCGCGTCAAATTTGATGCAAGTCAAGTAGCGTATTTAACAATAACTTTTCTACCGGAAACATATGTAAGTGGCTTGGGTTAAGCATGCGTGAAATAAATAGCAAACTCAAGTGAGTTATCGTGTAAATATGTCAGACTGGTAGGTACGGTCACAGAGAATATAATCACTTGGTACAGTAATACAATACAGTTGCTCGCGCACCGCCGCAGCCTTCAGTCGCTCCATTGTACGCGCTGGTTATCTACAGTGATCTGACGCAATGATCGCGCGCGGCGTAGCAATAATCGGGTCAGCGGCGCGGACGCCAGCTCGTCGGCTGCTCAGCGATGTAAGTTTGTACCTACCTGGCTGTGAGCGCCTCGCCCGGGGCCGGAGGCCGCGCTACCGGCGTTACTGAGGTGTGTGTATTGTGTCTCAGGAGGCCGCGGCGTGGGCCCCGCTCACGGACGCGCTGGGGCGGCGGCACGACTACCTGCGCATCTCGCTCACGGAGCGCTGCAACTTGCGCTGTCAGTACTCAAGCACCACCGCTCAGCGCTGTGACTACCACACATCAAATGGAACACAGTACAAGATACCTCCCTCTTATTCCTGACTGAATATAATTTCATAGTGCCGTTGACTTAATTGAGCAAGACAATTATGTACAGCAAAATAGTAATTGTAACACCATCTGTTACAATTTGTACTTCACTAAACAGCAAAATGTAATTTATTTCTACTTATCATGTTAGTTTAACCTTGGAACGGCTACTTAAAATTCTCAATAATAATACCAACACCCCACAATTTCCTTAGTTCTGTTTATTATGTGTGGTAATCTGTAATGTTATGCAAGGACTCGCAATTCATCCTACGTAGGTAATGGGCTTTACACAAGGAAAAAAAATAAGGTATAAGAAATAAGGAGCAAGGAATAAGGAATAGCGGAATCCAGCAATGGCAGCATCGTTGAGCAAGACACAATCGAGAATAAGGAAGACATTTGATTTCTGTGCTATTTCTTATTCCTTATTCTTATACCTTATTTTTTTTCATTGTGTAATGGGCTTAACAGTAATTTTAATGGTATTACGAGGAACATAATGTCCTACACAGCTGAGGCCTATCGCAGTATCCAAATAGAGTAGTACCGCTTGCAAGCTAGGTAGAGTAAAGCGGGTCGGTCAGCAGGCCAGTACTGCATGCCGGAGTGCGGCGTGCCGCTGTCGCCGCGCGAGGCGCTGCTGAGCAGCGACGAGACGGTGGCGCTGGCGCGCGTGTTCTGCCGGCTGGGCGTGCGGCGCGTGCGGCTCACGGGCGGCGAGCCCTCGCTGCGCGCCGACCTGCCGCAGCTGGTGGCGCGGCTGGGGGCGCTGCCCGGCGCGCCGCGCCTCGCGCTCACCAGCAACGGCGTGGCGCTGGCGCGGCGGCTGCCGGCGCTGCGCGCGGCCGGCCTGGCGGCGCTCAACCTGTCGCTGGACTCGCTGCGGCCCGAGCGCTACGAGCGCATGGCGCGCCGCCCCGCGCTGCCCAAGGCGCGCGCCGCGCTCGACCTCGCGCTGCAGCTCGACATGCCCGTTAAGCTGAACGTCGTCCTTATCAAAGGTACCTACTCTGTTCTCGAGTTCACGGTTCACGGTTTCCATCTGCGATCGCTCCCGTGAATCACTCGTTCGACGACGAGCCGCTCCGTCGTTTCGTTCCAGTGTTATGTCTTTTCTCGTTTCGTTGTTTCTAAAAGTATATCGTAGGAGCCGGCCCGTCGAGGGAGGGCCGGGCCTCATGCGTGCTTCGTCATTCGCAGACTTCAACGACGACGAGATCCTAGACTTCGTGGAGCTGACGCGGACGCGCGCGCTGGAGGTGCGCTTCATCGAGTTCATGCCGTTCAGCGGCAACTCGTGGGACGCGTCGCGGCTGGTGCCGTACCGCGCGGCGCTGCGCGTGCTGAGCGCGGCGCACCCCGGCCTGCGCGCGCTGGCGCCGCGCCCGCACGCCACGGCGCGCCTGTGGCAGGCGCCCGCGCACCGCGGCACCGTCGGCTTCATCGCCTCCATGACGCAGCCCTTCTGCTCCTCCTGCAACCGCCTGCGCCTCACGGCCGACGGGAACCTCAAGGTGAGTGCGAGGCTCGCCGCGCCCGCCGCCGCGGCCGACGAGCCCCGCGACTGACCGCGCCGTGCCCCCGCAGGTGTGTCTGTTCGGCGACGCGGAGGTGTCGCTGCGGGACGCGCTGCGGGCCGGCGCGTCCGACGCCGAGCTGGCCGCCACCATCCGCGCCGCGCTGCAGCGCAAGCTGCCCCAGCACGCCGGTGAGATCACTCGTGCGCTTTCGACCCCTGCACGCATCATTTTAATCCCTATGAAATTGCGACCGATTTACATTGTGTTCCTACTGTTCGTTCCATACCACAGGTTGTCCCAAAACTCAACGTCTAACTGGGTGAAAAGGCAAGTCATGCTGGTTATCTGAAAATAAAAAAAAGTTATAAGTAGGCATTTAAAAAATCAAAAATCTTTACTTTTTCCAATTTGTTTTGTTTTGTAACTCGGATAATGCTTCTTTAAACTGTTAACTTTCAAAACCAGCTGCTCCAGCTTGAAAGAAAAGGAGACTATTAAAAAAAAAAAAACTTAAAAAATTGCTCATTTTTAATTTTATTTTACTGGGATATCCTAGGGTTATCTGAAGTCCGTCGAGATATTTCAATGTGGTTATGGGAGACTTCAATGTGAAGCTGGGCAAAAGAAGCGAAGGTGAGATGAGAGTGGGGCAATTTGGTCATGGGCAACGGAACCCTAGGGGACAGAGGTTGGCCGACTTCCTGGGGAAAGAGGGACTCTTTATGATGAACTCTTTCTTTCAGAAGCCACCTTACAGGAAATGGACCTGGTTGAGTCCCGATGGTTCCACGAGAAACGAGATAGACTTCATCCTGACCTCCAAGAGACAAATATTCAATGATGTCTCTGTGATCAACATGGTGAAAACCGGAAGCGATCACCGAATGGTAAGAGGCCCATTGAATATCAATGTCAAACTTCCATGAGAAGTCTCGTCTCATGAAGTCCACGCTCCGACCTACTCGTGCCCATATCCAAAACCCCGAGAACTTTCAACTCGAATAGGGTAGTTTCCAGGGTCAAAATAATTAAATTCTATTAAGTCCGTATTTTAGATTATAAAAAAATATTGGACACGTATTTTTTCTTTTTTCGATTAAACAAAAAATAACAAAGATATAGCCCATTAAAGTTACGCGTGACGTCACTCCGTGCTAAAAAATGCAGCATGGCGTGACGTCACACGTAACTTTAATGGGCTATATCTTTGTAACTTTCGGTCTAATTTACAAATAAAAAAATACGTGTTCCTTATTTTTGAATAAACTAAAAAACGGGCATTTTTAAGGGCAACTAGCCCATTGTCAAATCGCTTCGAATGCCTGGAAAGCGCCGCATCGGTGGACGAGATCAATAACAGGTTTGTAGAAACTGTTCGTACAGTGGGCTCGAGGTTCTACAAACCCAACCGTACGAGTAGACCACAAAAGCTCTCAAACTATACTCTCGACCTCTTGGCTAAACGTCGCTCGTTGCAGTTGCAGTCCTCCAAAGATGCTGAGTCATATAGGCAGCTCAATAGACACATATCAAAGTCTATGCGGCACGATATTCGTTCCTTTAATACCGAACGTATTAGAGAGACCATAGAGCGGAACAAAGGCGAACAAAGTGTTCGCATCGCAAGAGACATGTCTATTGGGCAAAGCCAGCTGACGAAGCTGAAGAGAGAGGACGGCAGTATAGCGTCGAATAAGTCAGAGGTGCTGAGGGAGATTGAGGGCTTCTACGGACAGCTATACACCTCAGTCGCAAAACCTGTTAGCAGTTTGCACAAAGACCCAAGAGCGAAACTGACCCGACATTATACCGAAGATATCCCGGACATCAGCCTGTACGAGATTAGGATGGCCCTGAAACAGCTCAAGAATAACAAGGCACCAGGAGAGGACGGAATTACATCGGAGCTTCTGAAAGCGGGTGGAACACCGGTGCTTAAAGTCCTTCAGAGGCTATTCAATTTCGTCGTGCTCGAAGGAACAACGCCAGAAGCATGGAACAGAAGCGTGGTGACGCTATTCTTTAAGAAAGGGAATAACACTACTGACGAAGAACTACCGACCCATCTCGCTTCTGAGCCATGTTTATTATAAGCTGTTTTCGAGGGTTCTGCCTGACGAATCGTCTCGAACGCAGGTTTGATGACTTCCAGCCTCCCGAACAAGCCGGTTTCTGAAAGGGCTATAGTACCATAGACCACATCCACACGCTGCGGAAAATCATACAGAAGACTGAGGAGTATAATCTGCCATTATGCTTAGCGTTTGTGGACTACGAGAAAGCCTTCGATATTTTTTTGATAACCAGTATGGCTTGCCTTTTCACCCGGTTCCGGCTCGACGTTGAGTTTTGTGACACCCTGTACAGTCGACGGCACATGTACTTTTGTATGTTCGCTTAACGTATAATAAACGACCCGCACGCCTCCTGTGGCAACGAAAAGTGACCGTCATCGACGGCTACTTTACAATGAAATCTTTGATTATGTTTTAGGGATGCAGAATCTCGCACAGATGAAGAACCGTCCCATGATACTGATAGGCGGCTAGCAGTGTGGCATTTTTCAGCGGCGCCGCGAGGCGGGGCGCGCGGCGTGTGGGCGCGCCCGCGGGCCGCGGGGGCGACACCGGCCGCCGGCGTGCGGCTCGCGGCGCGCCCGTACTGCTCGCTGTCGCACGTGGACGCGGCGGGGCGCGCGCGCATGGTGGACGTGGGCGACAAGCCGGCCACGGCGCGGCGCGCGGCGGCCGAGTGCCGCGTGCGCGTGTCGGGCGCGCTGCTGCGGCGGCTGCGCGCCGACTCGCTGCGCAAGGGCGCGGCGCTGTGCGTGGCCGAGGTGGCGGGCGTGCAGGCGGCCAAGCGCGCCGCCGACCTGCTGCCGCTGTGCCACCCGCTACCGCTGCAGCACGCGGCCGTGCGCGTGTCCCTGCCGGCGCCGGGCCCGGGCGCCGAGGCCGAGGCCGGCGGCTGGGTGCGCGTGCGCTGCGCGGTGCGCGTGGAGGCGCGCACGGGGGCCGAGATGGAGGCGCTGGCGGGCGCGGCCGTGGCGGCGCTCGCGCTCTACGACATGGGCAAGGCGGTGGACCGGCACATGCGCATCTGCGACCTTCGCCTCGTCAGCAAGAGCGGCGGCAAGTCAGACTTCGCCGAACCCGCCGACGACGCCGACGACGCCTCGTTGGCACCGCCCGATCAAAAGTAGCCACTACTTTTATCTATACCAGTGAAAACAAAATAGGGACCACTAGTTAATTTTCCATTTTTACTTAAGTTTCTCATATAATTTATCATTAATTGTCAGTAAGGAGTCATTATTTTTTCGTGTATTATTGTTTCAAGTTTACAATGCTAAGAGTATGAATGAATGAGTATGACTCAACTACTCAATTACAACCAGAGCTGTTATATTGATTCAAGACTCGGACTCCTAAATCGCATAGCGAAAGATGTTGAAGTCTTCCATGTTACCTTTTATATGTGATATGTTACATACCAATTTAAAAGTTTAAGTTAGATATAAGAAATTGTATTATAAATAAACATTGTTGAAACGAAAGGTTAGATAGAGTGATCAAAAGATTTACAACCAGCAGCAGCTTGTTGATGCTAAAGCATTAGGCATGGCTTAAAAGCCTGGGAAGAGATTCCAGCTAAAGATATGAAACATTTGGTTGAGAGGATGCAATCCTGGCTTCGGGAGTGCATTACTAAGACAGGAGGACATACCAAAGCAAAAAAAAAAAGTTACAATACGTGCAATTTCTTTGTTTCGAAAGATTAATATTTTTTTCAAATAAACATTGTTTAAGTATTATATCTTTAGCCATGATTGCATGCACGGACATCGTTTTAATGTTACATAAATAAAAATAGTTATTATTGTTTTAATTGCACATCAAATAAACTTTGTGGCCCCTATTTTGTTTTGACTAGTATACATTTTACGTTTACAGTTGTACAAGGATCTTTTGGCGCGTGGCCGAAATCCGAACTAACTAAGACATGAACGGTTACGGCGTGGAGGGAGGTTACGGGTTACCCGACCAATCAAACAAACTGAATGCCCTATGTCAATATCATCCACGCGCCAAAATATCATTGTTACACTGTGCATTACTTGTCAATTTCGCTAATTCGTCACTATCGTAAATTCATCAATTTCTTAAAACCTTTACCCCCCCTTTATCCCTAACTCGTCACTTAACCTGATTCGTCAATGTACACTCAAACTCATAAGAGCGAAGAAATGTATAAAAGTATTTAAAAACTCGGCTTCATAGGAAAACTGTATATCGCACCTTCCCTACAACTTTCTCATACATTTTTTTCACTTAACACCTACCGTTTCCGAGAAAACATATAGATGATTAATTATAGATGAGTCAGTGAGTATATCGTGTTGTAGCTTTATATATTTATATATAAAAGTATATAACTAAGTAGGTTAGACAGAGGTCATAACTTTTTTGTTAGTGTTTATTTTTGCGTCACGCCCATATTCCCCTCATGGAAGTAAGGAGATACACCCACTAAGGTAGATGCCCACGTTTCACCAGGCTTACTTATTTTCTTTTGGTTTTGAAAATAAATAAATTATAATTTATAACTAAGGTTTTCTGGCATAAGATCCTCAAATCATAAGTCATCTAACACTCCAATTGATTACCCTCATCAGAGCTTGACTGTACAACACAAAACAACACAATTGACGAATCAGGTAAAGTGACGAGTTAGGGATATTAACAAGTTAAAGATTTTTAAGAAATTGACGAATCGAGAAAGTGACGAATTAACAATAGTGACGAATTAGCGAAAGTAACAAGTAATGCACTAACTCGCTGTAAGGAGTTTGTCAATTGAACATATCCTATTATATAAAATTCTCGTGACACCGTGTTATTGCGCATAATCGTCCGAAACGGCTTGGCCGATTTTGATGAAATTTTATATTGTATATTCGGTAGGTCGGAAAATAGGTTGTTATCTATTTTTCTTAGCCCTAAGTGAAAAAAATGTATATGGCGAAACAATGTTTGCCAGGTCAGCTAGTGGTTGTATAAAAATGTGTTTAAGTTTTTATAATCTTTATAATAAATTAGTTTCATTTCATACTTATGTAGTTTAATTATCTGAAACTTAAGATTATTGGGTCAGTCAATGATTAAGGCCCCAGTACACAATGGCCTGTGATGGGCCATGCTTTGCAATGCACAACTGTAGGCCACGATCATGAGTGGTGTTTACACAATGGCGCATGGCTCATTGCTGTCTGAGAAAACACTTGCGATGGACGTGGAGGTAATTGTGGCTGCGGGCATTTATTTATTTACTACTTACAAGTATTGAAGATCTGAAATTCAAGTACTTTTACAAAAAATCAATGCAACAGAAAAGTGCACTATCCATTACTCTCCTTGCCATTACTATACAATATGACTATCCCTCATCTATGAACTAAACAATGGGCCACTGTGTAAACACAACATGCCACACTACACCACAATTCCTTTAAAGGGTGCCCAAAACACCGACAACTTCTCGATTGTGCACCACGATAAACAATTGTCCATCACTATGTACATATCATTGCCCCCTGTACAAATTGTGTAGGTACTGAGGTCTTTATAATGTGAAAATATGACCTTAGGCTGTGATGTAACAATAACATTTTGCATTCTATAAATAACATGACTTCGACACAAATCCCTTCCTCTTGGCTGTATTAGAAACCTTGCTGACCTCTGGTTTCTATGCCTGTAACTGTGCAAATGCAACAATATCAATATGTAAATCCTTTGAATTTTTCAATAATAGAGACAAGACAAGACTAACTTAAAGCCAGTCTCAGTCAATTTGTTACCTACCAGATTTTACTCTAGTTGCTATAAAGTCGAAGAATAATTTTGATATTATTATACTATCCTCGTAGTGGCATTAAGCTGGGTAATTAAGGGCTGACCAGGTTCTAACTAGCACAATTCATGTAAGAAAAAGCATGTTTATGCTTTTACAAGATCTTTTCATAACTAGAACTCTCAATTTTTACAAAAAAGTGCCATTTCCAAAAATCCTGAGCCTAAATTGTTAGGCTGTAAGTTTTAAAATATCGATTACCATTGTATTGAGACGTATATGTTTGCAAAAGATACTATGAAACAAAATATGTTTTCGCTATTGGAGGTGCTCAGCCATGGTTACCCGGGCCATAGGTAGCCTCTTCATATATTTCATTAGCATTGCATTAATTGGCATCTATGATAATAAGCCAATAAGTTGTAGTGTTAGTAGTTGTCAGTAAATTAAGCCACTTGTAGTGTAGGGCAGCTCAGGGGGTGCCGAGTGCTCAGGCGCTGGGCACGAGTACAGTGGGCTTGTCGGCGGGCTCGGCGGCGGCGGGGGGCGCGGCGTCGGCGCGCTGCACGCGGATGTCGTGCTGCTCGATGTAGCCGTTGATCTGCGCGCCCTTGCGCTGCAGCTGGTCCGTGAGCGCGGCCAGCGCGCGCGGCAGCCGCTCGCGGTTGGCCTCCAGCTCGGGCAGCACGTCCGCCACCGAGCGCTCCACCAGCACGCCGCCCACCATGCGGAAGCAGCGCCGCCCGCCCTCCACGCCGCGCAGCGTCTCCACCACGATCCTGCGACACGGACGGCTCAGTTCGACATACGACGCCCGGCCCGGCCTGGCCCCGGTCGGTCCGCTACTCACTTGTGCTCGTTGAGGTCCATCTCTATCTCAGAGATCTTATTCGCGAGTTGCCGCTGCTCGGCGCGCAGAGCCTGGAATCCTGCGAACACTTCCTCGCTCGACTTCCCCTTGCCTCCTTTCGAACTCACACTGCTCTTCGAGGCGGTAGCGGCAGCCATGTTTCTTACAGTACAAGAGCAGCGAGGAAAATACACAACCTATGTATCAACCAAATAAACGAAGTTATAATTTATTATTTGAATGAAAGTTCTACGATCATTGTGGCGATTTTTAGGTTATCATTTTATGCTATGCTATACGCTTACTCTGTGATTTTTTGTTGTTGATCTCTGTTGATAGACCTGCGTTTCGTTTGTACGAGGTTTGTACACGTACAAAGTCTACATAGTCAACCGTAGACAACGTAATCAACCAACATCACTTTTGTTAATAGCCTGTATTTTTTGTTGTAAACGTTTTTGCCCACTCTATTACCGATTACGTCCATGCTCACAGAACACACCTACTAAAGTCCATGCTCACTATAGAGAATGAGAGAGAATGCTATAGATCCTGGGAGGTTGCCTTTGTCAAGGCTGCGTAGCGTTTGCTTGCTTATCTCATTTCTCTATAGTCTGTGCTCACTGTGCAACGGTGCTGAAACTGTTGCTGTGATTGCTGTCATGTCGTCATCATCTGTGCATATCATCAACAAAATAATGGAAACAAGTTGTATCACAAAAAATTAATTGTATACAATTATTTGCTTACAATTAATTGCTGTCGAATATAGGTACGACGTATAGATTTATAGATAGGTTACGTATCACCAAATAAATCATGGTGGAAGGGAAATTAAGCGAAGAGGTGAGTGTTTATTGTTTATTAAAATAATATAGTTTGGTGGCCTCTGCTTCACTTTCGGCACAGTCGACGGCGCATCAACCTTTAAATTATAGTTGGAAACTCGCTCTAAACGTACCTAAAGGACTGGAGAGCACGGGCGTAAAAGTGGATGCGCTGACGACTGTAGTATCCTCCCCTTCGCTGAGAAGACATAATTCTGAATCGTATTGACCGTCGTGACACGGTGCGGCAGGACTCGGCGGCGGCGGCGCTCGGCGCGGCGTGCGCGCTGCTCGAGGGCGCCGGCGCCGCCGGGGAGGCGGACGGGGCGGACGGGGCGGAGGGGGCGGAGGCGTGGGCGCGGCGGCTGGCCGAGCGCGCGGCGCGGGACGAGGCGCTCAACGTGGGCGGCATGCTGCGCGCCGCGGCGGGCGGGCGCGGCGTGCGGCTGGGCGCGCGGCTGGCGGCGGGCGGCGCTGCCGCCGAGGGGCTGCGCGCGCGCGCCGAGCGCTACGAGGCGCAGCTGCGCGGCGCGGCCGGCGCCGTGGAGGCGCGCTCGGGCGCCGCCGCCGTGGAGCGCGGCTCGCGCGCGCTGCTGGAGCGGCTGCGCGACTTGCTGGCGGCGCTGGACGGCGCGCCCGCCGCCGCCGCCGACGAGGAGCCCGAGCTGGGCACCGGGGCGGGGCGCGCGCGCGCGCTGCGGGCGGCGCGGGCGCTGCAGGCGGCGCTGGCGGCGGGCGAGGCGGCGGCAGCGGCGGGCGCGGGCTGGGCGGCGCGCCTGCGCGCGGTCACGGAGCGGCTGGCGCGGCTGCGGCGCGCGCGGGAGCGGCTGGCCGCGCAGCTGGCGCGCCACCTCAACAACCTGCTGATCCACCTCGGGAACGAAGCGGCGGCGCGCGAGCCGGGCGCCGCGCACGCGCACGCGCACCACGCCGCGCTCGAGCCCTACGCGCCCTTCATGCTCTGGCTCAAGGAGTGCGACGACAAGACCTACGACGCCCTGGTCAAGGTCTGACGAGATTAACTTTTTATCGAGTCTCATTATTTCGACGGTCCCTGAGTATATTCTGGCGCGCAGGTGTACGTGTCGTGCTGGGCGCGCGTGTACGAGCGCGAGGTGCGCGCGGCGGGCGAGGCGGCGCGCGTGCAGCTGGCCGCGGCCGAGGGCGCCGCGTCGGACGAGCCGCTGGACCGGGTGCGTCACCCGTCGGGGAACTAGGCCGCGGGGCGCCGCCGACACAGCACTAAGCCCGCGCGCGTGCCCGCAGGTGCTGGCGCTAGTGGAGGCGTGGTGCGGCGCGGAGGCGGACTTCTGCGAGAAGTTCTTCAGCGCGGGCGCGGCGGGCGAGGAGGCGCGGCGGCTGCAGCTGGAGCTGTTCCCGCAGCTGGCGGCCGAGCTGCTGGCGCTCGTGGAGCACATGGACCGCGCGCACCCCTTGTGAGTGTGCCCGCCCGCTCTCTACCGCACCGCTACGGGTAGGGGAGGCCTTGTAGCGGTGTGAAGTATGCCCAGTGGTGGGGGGAGTGGTTGCAGGACGGCGGCGCAGCAGAGAAACAACAGGAACGGTTGATCACATTTTAATTAATACATCGTTAAGACTCCAGTCTCTTAACTCCCTTATTCTAGTCTTACACTAGCTTATATATAATAATCCTACGTGCTTTGGGAGGAGTTGTCTATATTTCAGATACGTGAAGGCATGTGGCGTGATGATGTTATTTGCCTATCACACCTCCTCTGAAAAGGTAGGGATTCCCTCCCCTGAAAAGATTATTCATAAAATAATTTTAATCTATTCTTATGCACTAAATAGTCCTTATTGTCTTTATCTATTCTTACATTAGTTCCGGCTATTTCTTTTATTCTAAATGGTCCTAAATACAGTTCATCTAATTTACTGCTATTTTCGTTCTTAATTAATATTAAATCTCCTACTTTAAACTTTACAACATTGGCTGTTTTATCATAATAAATTTTTCTCTTAGTCTTATTTATTATTAAATTATTTCTAGCATCTACATGTGCTTTTTGCAGTCGAAATTTTAATTCAAATGGGTAATTATCGTATACATACAGTGGTTCAACTTTATCTACAAGATTACTAGGGATATTACATGGTTTACCAAACACTAGTTCAAATGGTGAATACTTTGTGCTGGTATTTACAGATGTATTATAAGCAAAACACCAATATTGAATCCATGTACTCCAGTTTGCTGAATCGTTTTTTGTTTGAATTCGTAAATAACTACCAAGATGTTTATGCCAATTTTCTAATGACCCTATGCTGTCATGGTGGTAAGGCGTTGAGTTTAGTTTCCCAACATTCAACAGTTTACAAACTTCATTCAAGGTGGAATTCATGAATTCTGTACCACAATCCGTATCTATAGTTTTTGGTATCCCATATCTTAAAACAAAATTTTCCACAAATGCTTTGGCTACAGTCTGAGAATCTTTTCTATCTAAAGCATAAGCCTCTACAAATTTTGTTAATTCACACTGTAATGTTAAAATATATTTATTTCCTGCCAAGTCTACATCTAAAGGACCTACAATATCTAAGTACACTTTCTCAAAAGATGTTGAAGCTGTGGTTGTTATGACCATATTGTCTCGAACTTGCCTTGTATTGAACTTTTGTTTCTGACAGTCCTTACAACGTCTGACGAAATCTTCTACGTCTTTACGCATATTTTGCCAATAGAACTTCTTTTGAATACCACTCAACATCCTAGTGATACCTGCATGCCCGCTAGTGGGTAACAAGTGATAATCATTTAGAATTATTCTAATCATGTCACGATCGGTTACTTTCGTTTTTCCTTGTATTATACATAATCGCGGTAAATTACTTTCTTTACTCTGTTGGTAATTACGTATTAACGTTTCTACATATGATTTATTAAGCTCATTTTTAACTATTACCAACTCTACTATCCCTAAACTCCTACATAGATCTACCAGGTCTCGTAACGATACGTCTAAGCGTGCCTTCGTCAATAGAGAATCCTGATTCAAATAAACCGTAGAGTCCACAATAAGTACATTATTCGCGGGTCCGGACCGCCTTGTTTCCAACATTAGTTTCGATAATTCTCTATATACTTTACTCGAGCAAATAATCAATTCCGTATCTCCTTGTGTCCCTTTGATTATGTCAACTACTTTAGGCTGGCCGGGCACTAAAGGTGATAACCCTGTATCGCGGGGAACGTTTGTCGTGTCAGTCTGTGTATTCGGTGAGCGACTCATAGAACGCGTAATTATACCTATAAAATCCGAACTCAAGGATTTTAGTTTGTCTGAAGTTATTATGATCCTTGATAAGGCATCTGCAGTTACGTTTTCAGAGCCCTTAATGTATTCTATCTCAAAATCATACTCTTCTAAACTTAATCTAAACTTAGTCAAACGACTACTAGGATCTGTCATGCTAAATAAATGTACCAGAGGTCGATGATCCGTAAGAATTTTAAACTTCCTACCAAACAAATAAGGATGGAAATGCTTCACTGCCCAAACCACTGCTAATAATTCTTTGTGAATAGTTGGATAATTAATTTCTGACTTATTCAGCTGCCTACTAGCGAAAGCTACAGGCTTGTTATTAGCGTTTGACAAAACGGCTCCAATTGCTACTCCTGATGCATCTGTTTGGAGACGGAAAACATTGTCATCTGATAAACCTGGGTAATCTAGAACTGGAGGAGAGCTAAGTACTGATTTAAGCTTCTTAAACGCATCCTCGCAATCCATCGACCACTGAAATTCCACGTCCTTTTCGCATAACCGATTCAACGGATAAACTATATCTGCAAATCCATTTACAAATTTCCTATAAAAATTAGCAAAAGCTACAAAACGACGAACCTCATCTGCTGTTTTTGGTGAAGGATAATTTTTCAAGACGTCAATTTTACTACTATCTGGCAACACTCCACTGGAAGTTATTATATGCCCTAAATAATTAATCTCTTTCTTGAGGAAGACACATTAGCACCCGTATCTACTAACAGCGACAAATCGTTATCTAAACATGAAAACGTGATTACTATTGTTATATGACAAAATATCTACATAATCTTTGTTACGGACGAAAAAATTCTAACTCCTCATTACGCTGACTATCTGTCGATTGTGAATCACGTTCGGTAGCGTCCGACTCTATATGATTCACGGAGCGCTGACCGCCTAGAAAAACCATACCTAGGCAAATTGTTATACGCCCGATTATCTGAGTTACGTAATGAGCGCCCGCGACCTTGCTGACTTGCTGATTTATGTCCAGCGGTGCGCGTAGCATTACCTCTAAAACGGTTCCCTTGCGGTGGCCTACTCTGCTGAAACTGTTGTTGTCGCGGACCCATATTACGACCGTTGTTGTTAAAGACCCGATTACCCTGCCTACCGTTCGGTTTTGCGATATGAAAACAACTACTCGAAGGTTTCGGAAGAGAGTCTCCTTCCTCGGCAGCGATCGTGATCGCCTCCCGCATGGAGTCGACGGCTCGCGACGCGACAATAGTACTCAGCCTATCGCTATTCAGCCCATCCGAAAACCGCTTAATAGCTATCTTTTCGTTTATCGGCTTCAGAATAGCGTGCGATGCTGAATTACCATCCGCTTGCGCTAAAGTCGAATCCGTTAATAATTGTTCTATCTCTTCCCCAAACTCGCTTACACTCCTATTACCTTGTCGACAACTTTGTAGCCGGGACAGAATAGCTACGAATATCTTGAATTAAATCTGAGACGGATGAGTAAGCATTCTTGAGTTTTAATTTTATTAGAAAGATGAGTTTTAATTACAAAGTTTGCTAGTACTGACTGATCATCCTTCTTTAGGGTACTGCTATAAAAATCCAGACCGTCAATCAATTGATTAATTTGTTTTTCATCCACATCTACTAATGGCAGCAAAGAGAGAGCAATCTTTAAGTCAAAGTCGGCCATTTTTGTTTCGTTAATACTCGTGCTTACCAATTCCTCGATTTCATTAAAACATTGGTCGAACTGCCGCGAAACACGATTGGCAAGGTCCAAATCCGCAGCTTCAACGTCTTTTTTACTAACCTCCTCTAACAATGAGTCAAAACGTGACTTAATACTCCGCGCTGCTAATAACTTATTGCTACCTTGCGACGACACACGTTTAATTTTACTTAGTTTAATAATATCGCTACGAATAACCCGCAATTCTTCTAATATACTGGTGAGACTCGCCATCAACGTAAATGTTCACAAATAATAAAAAGTTATAACAACAAAACATTACACTCACAAAAAAAAATTTTTTTTCTGCACGCGAATCAAACAGTCTCGCCACGGATCGCACGGCGAGCAGCCCGCTGCTCCCAACTGGCATATAGGTATTCCTTTAATTTTTTATATAGTCGGGACAGAGCATAGGCCGAGAGGAATCCAACTACGGCCATGAGTAGTATCTCTGACAGTTCCAGAGCCGTAGATGGAGTTGATGATGGCACCATACTGCTGCTAGGGGCGGACACAATAATATTATCTTTGCTTTCCTGGCCGCCCATTGTCACTGGAAATCGGGGACTTGTTCCCAACACAAACAATAGCACCTGCACAAGTCCAAAAACTCACGCCCTCTGCTGACGCCTCGACATCACGGTCACGCTGTCACGGTCGCCATGAAGTATGCCCAGTGGTGGGGGGAGTGGTTGCAGGATGGCGGCGCAGCAGAGAAACAACAGGAACGGTTGATCACATTTTAATTAATACATCGTTAAGACTCCAGTCTCTAACTCCCTTATTGTAGTCTTACACTAGCTTATATATAATAATCCTACGTGCTTTGGGAGGAGTTGTCTATATTTCAGATACGTGAAGGCATGTGGCGTGATGATGTTATTTGCCTATCACAGGTGTAAGGAATGTCTACATAGATTTGGTGCTCTCTTCGGCGCCAGAGGCGGGCGCCTCGTGCTTTCCTCCACCGTAGATCCAGGCCCGGAGGACATCTAAATCGAAATCAAAAATAAATACACAGTTTCTTAAAAGTCATAGGAAGACAGTATTCGCTGCAGTCCGTTGAGCGGTCCCTCTATTGCAGCGGCGCGATGCGCGCGCTGGCGTGCGTGGGGCGGCGCGTGCTGCGCGAGGAGGGCGGCGGGGGCGGCGGGGGCGGCGGGGGCGGCGGGGGCGGCGCGGGCGGGGCGGCGCTGGCGGCGGCGCTGGTGGCGGCCAAGCGCGCGGCCGACCGCGGCGTGGCGGCGCGCGCGGCGGCGGCGGCCGCGGCCGTGACCGCGGCGCAGCGCCGGCCCAAGTGCGGCCTGCTGGCCTCGCTGCACGACTTCGAGCTGTGGAGCGCCGAGGCCGAAGCGGTGCGTGCGCGACCCCGGCACCCGGCACCCGGCACCCGGCGGGCGCCCACGCGGGGGCCCCGTGCTGACGTGCGCCCATGCCCGCAGGTGTTCTCGCGCGGCGCGCGGCGCGCGGACCTGGACCGCTGGTACGTGCAGCTGGGCGGCGCGCTGCTGGCCAGCATCGCCGGCGCGTGGCACCCGCGCACGCCGCGCGCCGTGCTGCGGCTCGAGAACTACCACCGCCTGCACGCGCTGCTGGCCGCCGCGCGCGTGCCCGCGCTCGACGCGCACAGGTCGGCGCCCGCCTCCGAACACACGCCGATTAAACTACACGACCGCTACACTAGAAAAGGCTACCCTACAGTCTGTAGTAGATTATGTAATGGTTCATCGCTTCACGATTTTCTACACAATTTTCTATCGTCGGTTATCCTCTCGGAGTCCTTATTCTGAGGTTATCCCCGACCGGCCGCCGTCGACGATCTGCCACAGATAGTCGGTTCGGCGAGCGGTCGGGCGACCTACGCCGAGTTTACCGATTCGTGGTTTTCAGTCGAGAACCTTTGAAGCACGATAATCGGTTCTTTGGCACCTGTGACCATTTCGACTCGCCGATCTTACCTATAGGCTACGACCGCGTCTGCCAACATTACTGGGTCGATAACGTGTACGGCTGTGTGTGCGGCAGACGCACGGCGCGCGCGCGCTACGCGGAGGCGTTGCGCGCGTACGTGGGCGCGTCGTTCGGGCGGCCGCTGGAGCGGCTGGCGACGTTCTTCGAGGGCGTGGCCGAGGCGGTGGCGGGCGGCGCGCGCGAGCACGAGGTGTGCTTCCGCCAGGCCTACTCCAAGCAGGAGCTCAAGAAGGTGCTCGCGCTCTACCCCGCGCACGAAGGTACCGCGCGCTTCCGCTGCGAGTCTAGTATTGAAACGCTGACCATATTAATTCCGTGTTTCCGGATGTTTCAGTGCGCAAGTCGCTGCACCGGCTGTACCGCACCGTGGAGAAGCAGCTGAGCGAGGAGGGCGGACTGCTGCAGGTGGTGTGGCGCGCGCTGCAGGAGGAGTTCCTGCAGCAGCATCGCGCGCTGCAGGTATGCGGGGGCGGGGGCGGGGGCGGGGAGGGCGGACTGCTGCAGGTGGTGTGGCGCGCGCTGCAGGAGGAGTTCCTGCAGCAGCATCGCGCGCTGCAGGTATGCGGGGGCGGGGGCGGGGGCGGGGAGGGCGGACTGCTGCAGGTGGTGTGGCGCGCGCTGCAGGAGGAGTTCCTGCAGCAGCATCGCGCGCTGCAGGTATGCGGGGGCGGGGGCGGGGGCGGGGAGGGCGGACTGCTGCAGGTGGTGTGGCGCGCGCTGCAGGTGCGCAGGGGCGGGGGGCTGGGGGCTGGGGCGGACTGCGGGGAGGGGGGCTTGTAACAAACTGCACCAAGCATTTTCCTACATTACCGATATTGCATGGATTCGATTTCTTATAGATTATGATTATATTATCGTACCTTCCATAACTAGTTAAATTCTTATAACACCACTCGTATGAGTGACCCCGTATCGCCGCCGAGTCGGCTGTTTAGTAACGTGCGGCACGGCCGGCAGGCGCGCATCGCGGCGTGCTACCCGGGCAGCGGGCTGGCGCTGCCGCTCAGCACCGAGGATATCCTCGCCGCCTTCAGCGACATCGCGCGCGAGCACTAGCTCGCTGCGCTGCCGCCCCACTGCGCTGCCGCCCCACTGCGCGGCGACGCTGCGCTGCCGCCGGCTCGCTGCACTGCCGCCACACTGCGCTGCCGCCCCACTGCGCGGCGACGCTGCGCTGCCGCCGGCTCGCTGCACTGCCGCCACACTGCGCTGCCGCCCCACTGCGCGGCGACGCTGCGCTGCCGCCGGCTCGCTGCACTGCCGCCACACTGCGCTGCCGCCCCACTGCGCGGCGACGCTGCGCTGCCGCCGGCTCGCTGCACTGCCGCCACACTGCGCTGCCGCCCCACTGCGCGGCGACGCTGCGCTGCCGCCGGCTCGCTGCACTGCCGCCACACTGCGCTGCCGCCCCACTGCGCGGCGACGCTGCGCTGCCGCCGGCTCGCTGCACTGCCGCCACACTGCGCTGCCGCCCCACTGCGCGGCGACGCTGCGCTGCCGCCGGCTCGCTGCACTGCCGCCACACTGCGCTGCCGCCCCACTGCGCGGCGACGCTGCGCTGCCGCCGGCTCGCTGCACTGCCGCCACACTGCGCTGCCGCCCCACTGCGCGGCGACGCTGCGCTGCCGCCGGCTCGCTGCACTGCCGCCACACTGCGCTGCCGCCCCACTGCGCGGCGACGCTGCGCTGCCGCCGGCTCGCTGCACTGCCGCCACACTGCGCTGCCGCCCCACTGCGCGGCAACGCTGTACTGCCCGCGAGCGATGTTTGCCCGCGCAAGTCGCGCAACACTGCGCACTAGTTAGATCAGGCTCTAGCTTCTGTCGCATAAGAACTGATACAATGGTCGAAAGATTTAAGTTACAAATGTCATTATTTACAAACTTATTGTATTTTTTGTTTCAATAATAATTTATGTAATAACTTTATTGGCATTGTTTTTAGTGACTTATTAAATATGTCGCCTCAGGCACCCCTTCCTTTGACTACTGTCGATGTTCCCACATGATTGATACCACCATTTTACTTATCTGCATTCTGGTAAGTACCTAGTTCTACTTCAACAGGGAAACGAAAAATAACAGTATTATTTATACGTATGTATTCGTATGAATTATAAGCCAGTTTAAGGCATTAAACTAAAAAAAGCAATTATGATTTGTAAAAAACAAACAGATGTTTGATCATCTGCAGCCATTGTATCGAAATGGCCTGGATTGGCCGATTCTATGATGACGTCACATGTGACGTTACTGACATGCATGTCAGTAAAAATGGCGTTTATCATTAATTCTTTCATGCCTCCTCCAGACTACAGTGCCACCATTCATTTGATAGCGGCGCTAGTGGAGAATTTAGTAGTAACATTTGAGGAATTTACCTAGACAAATGAGAATATTTTAACCAGTCTTTCAATTTTAATTAAAATATATCTATAAATCTTAGTATGTAACTATATAAGTGAATAAATAGAACTAAAAATGGGGAACAGGATTTACAATTTTTCCCACCTGAACATCAACTTGGTGGTGCTGTACTCTCAAAGTTCCTCGACAAAGTACTCGGGAAAGTTGACCGAAGTACGTAGATTATATTTACTGAAGCGAACGACTAAAGGTAAACAAAGACACAGCATCTCTCAAACTTACATCTCACTCAAAATAGCTCATGCACGCAGCTTTGCTTGCATCGTTGTACTATTATGTATTCTGTGGCATCGTATACATCGGTTGGCAGAATCAGCGTTGGGTCCGGCTCGCCCGCCCATATTTTCCGTTTCGTAATAACAAACACAAAAGTATAAAACAACTGGACGATGGACCAAAAAACTTTACCAATACCTTATTTACAATGATGAACAGACTAAAGATAAGTTACCTATTTTATTTTCTTTAGTCGCACTCCCATCAACAACAACGTCAATCTTACTTTTTTTTGTCTTTAATTAAAAAAGAGGTTCGTAGTCAGCTCTCCATACTTCTTCCTACACTTCGCGTAGCTCATTAGCATAAAATAGTCGATTCATAACACTAGTTTACAATGTATCTGTTGCCGATAAAATTTTTGCTGTTGCTGACTACGTATGATGTGCTGATTACAAATATATAAGTAGATTTTTTTTATCAGCTCTAGTTTATTAGTTTCAGGTCATTACGTGTAAAAATTTAAAATACAAGTATTCGCTAAGAATTTTTTTTTTTATTAATAATTGTGTTCCAAAAAACTTCGTTTTGAAGCTCTTCTTTTATGTGTGATCTTTAAAAAAATGGCGTATAAGGCTTCAGCAATAGTCAGACATCATATTCTTATCCCAGAAACCCTGATAACGCTCCTCCATGACCCGTAAATCTTGATGCTTTCGCTCTCCCTGCTCTTCGCTCATGACTCGTAATTTTTTTTGGAAACCTGTCTAACTAGGTGACTATGGAGAAAGTGAGTTTTATACTCATATTGCCTCTTAGAGTTCTCAATGGAAGAGGAGGTCTTCTACAAGTTCTTCATAATTTTCCGACTTTTTATTTCTGAGGCGCTTGACCGAAACGAAAGCTGTCCATACTTTTAATTCAAGCTCAATCATTTTGAAATATCTTTATCTTTCGCATCTATATTAGGTAGTATCTTTCCAAAGTCGTCTAATTTGGGGTCCGTCAAAAATATGGGCCGTAATGTTTTTCCTAGTGAGCTGAGGAAAATTTTGGTAAATGTAGGAAAAGCAATCACCGTTTTTATCGAGTGCTTTTAAAAACTATTTTATGATTTCTAGTTTTATATGTAGTGATTGGTTACTGCAATTTAGCTCGATTTTTTGAGTTTATGCCTTTAATGTTGACACTGCAAAAGTAACAGTCATCTATGTGATATGTGGTTGTTGCCAAATTGTTGGTGATTTAATTTTAAAACTTTTGCCGCTTTTTTATAATCTTAAATATTCGACATACTATTTACAAACACAATTGGGAGCCTAAGACTTGACATTTTCATTAAAAAATACCCCAAAGTACCTACAGAAAAGACGTAATTTTAACGCACTCTTATATAGCTTTTCTGTATTCTTTTTATCCATATTCTCTACATATGTAGCAAAAATGGTTGAGGTCATTGAAATAGCTTCTTCTTGAACCACTCATGTTGTAAAAACTTATGAAATTGATCTTACCACACTGAAATACCCACTTTATTAACGAACATATACGCAAAAATGATGAAAGTCAACAACACAGAAATTCGAGCTGCACAAAATCTTTTGAGGGTAGATTTGTTAAGATCATGACACAAGTGAACAATACCACCCACAAAATTCACAGCAACAGCCAAAAAGTTGAGTTTTGTAAACTAGTGTAATCGGCCTTTAAACAAAAGTCCATCTTTCCTAGTTGCGAACATATTTGGCAGCAGTAGGATCGCTTTTATTTGAGGACCACTGAAATTTTAGGTATTTTTTGGGGCATAGATCTCTTAAGCAAATGGTATTTTCATAATAAAATAAAATATTAGTTAAATAAACTGCAAGTGGGGGATAAATCAGGTAATAACAGTGTTATTGTGTTAATTGCTTAATGGTATTAGGCATATCGTTTTGTATAACTTTGCTAAATATTATGCAGTGTTATAAATGTGGCATATTGAAAAACCAAATTTTTGACATGTTGACACTTAGTCGTTCGCTTCAAAAAATAGACTGTAGCTACACACTCGAGGTTGGACGAATTATGACGAAGTAAGACGCCGTAAGACGCCGTATTGCCAAAGATATCGTTTTGGCGGCTTATTTCAAAAGTAAATTTTCGTTTGCCTTTTTTAGAAGAAATACACGAAAGAATTTAAAATGACCACGTTCTGTGGACTCTATGAACACCAACAAAAAATACGAGATGGTTTTTAGAAAACGGTCAAGTAGCTTATTTGCCCTATGCATTTCCAAATGAAACAAGAAAGAGAACTTATAATGACTATAATTTATTGATTTCTATAGACTTAATACATTAGTGCTGTAGTGTATGTTCAATCCAGGGACTGCGGAGGAGAGTAGTTGAGGTACACCAGTCCACTGGTCTTGGCCTGCAACAGACACAAACATTGGGATTGTTTCTTTGTCCATTGATTATTTTTTAAACATATAGGTGAATTTTATTGTTGGATACAGAATGCAGGAGGATATAGTAGTTTTTGTTCTATTAGCTGTTTTTCCAGCATCTAATACTTAACAGCATCTGACTCATTGACGACCTCTGTGGCGTAGCGGTTAGCGCATCTGCTTATCATGCGGGAGGTCCCGGGTTCGATCCCCGGCTGGGGAGAAATAAAAACTCCAGGTCTTGGATGTTTACATGTTTGTGATGTCGCTGTTTCTGGTTCCCACGACACAGGGTATCCTAGTGTGGGGCCAGAAGCAATGTATGTGCCTGTATGTAATTGTTTATCTAGTTGCATATTGTTCTGTGAATGTAAGGTGTATTTCTGTTGAAGAAGCAAATAAATAAAATAAATAATATTCATACTATCTGAGACAAAGCCAGTGCCATGTAGTGGAACACTGCTTACATGATCCTACTTATAAATGTGTAAGTTTGTGAAGACGTTTGGAATCAATCGATATATAAGTCTTATAATGTATTTGTTTGTTTTTCTGGTGTGTACAATAAAGAGTTCTAATCTAATCTAATCTAATCAATGCCGCAATAGCGGCTGAACAGATTTACATGAAACTTGGCATACAAGTAGACAAAGATTGGAATTGAGACATAGAATATTTGATATGCACAGCGTATTCGCAGGCATGAGCGAGTTTAAAAAAAATTCATAAAAAAATGAGCATGGAAGAACTCATAGGTATTTTTCAGCCATAAAAAAGGATGTGATGTGCAGGTACAGTACTGACCACAATAATAGTAGCGGTGGAGAAGGCAATGCCAGCCAGCAGCACGGCGTTGTACCCGCGCTGGCGGGCATCGTAGTGCGCCTGCCAAGAGCCACTCGGCAGTGGGAGCTCATCCATGGTGGGCGGTTTCACATGCCCCTCTGCGTGGTAGCGACGCACTGCACACACAAACATGTTCCATCTTATATACTAAGAGAAGGCCTGTGCCTGCAGAAGTATATAAATGTGTTACTGATACTAGCAATTAGGTTAGTAAGTGGGAGGAACTAAATCTGCCAATGCTGAAACCTAAAAAAATTTAGGTTCTATGGGCACCGATACAACACAACAGAATAATATAATGCGTATTATTCATGAGTCCAATCATAAAAACATTGTAAAAATTAGGGTAATTATAACAATGAGCGATTAAATAGATATTGAGAACATACATGACTCGATGGAAGATTCAATTCCAATTCAATTCTTTTTTATGGCACCGCTAGGATTCTGCCATGATATCAAGTTCGTAGAGATGGCAAGTTTCTTTTTTGTTTTCCCCTACAGTTTACTTGTACAATGCAGTAGTTGAGGAACTTATAACAAATACAATTCTAAATAAATAAAACAAAACAGTACATACATAAAATATTCTAAATCGATGGAAGATGCCCGACAGCGTACCCGTACGTCATTCGATAACAACGAAAGCTAGGTTATGACAATCTAATGTTACGTAATGCACTAAAATAATCTCAGATTTTTGTATTTACTCGCTCTTTAGAGAATTATAAGCTACCGTAGATTGTTAAATTTTTTGTTAGAACTAACGAATGCATCCAAATGCACGAGTTACGACTAAACAATATAACAAACAATTGAATTTACTTCAGTCCATTATTAAAAGAATTTTAAGGTTTATATTTTACCTGTCTGCGTCAAAAGACGGGATACAATCGGTCGTGAGAGGAACATCTTTTGTAAATAGAGTAGGTATTCTTCAAAATTACTCAAATCGTATGGAACTTTGGAAGAAGGGCACCTGACGACCACAGACTAAATAGAGATGAACTGTCTTTCTTTTATTCATTTGCTGTCAAAGGTTCACAGATTAGAAATAAAACAAAGAGGTTGGTTCAGATTACGAGCATTCACGCACGTGTAGTGTAAATAGTGTAATGTAATATGGTGTTGTAGGTAAGCGAAATAGTAGTGACGAGTTTGAATAGTTTTGCTTTAGCTTAACATGAAGCGGTAGGTACATGAAGGTTCGCCGGTGGACGTGGTGAATGGATTGTATTTAGATTTTTATTAATATTGGTTTTGTTTCAAACACTTCACTCACTGGTGGTCCCATAGTCACCAAGTCAGGATCTAATGATTGGATCCTGGAGAACGATTTGGGTGTTTTTTACACTGACTAGGGAAAACACAATTTATTTATAAAATAAAATAAAAATAAATAAATAAACTCACGCCCGTTATCCCCGAAGGGGTAGGCAGTGGCACCAGTCTCTAGAACTGGACCCACGTTTTGCCGAGTTTATTAGGTCCCAAACGTGACAAGTGGCAAGCCTGTCGCCGTTATCCGGGCACAATTTATCAGCGAATGGTGTTGCTGTACAAACAAATGTACGTAACTAAAAGTCATTGGTACATGCGTGGTTCGAACCCAGACCCTCATGATCGAGAAGCAAGGGTCAACCCCACTACGCCACCACCGCTGTCGCACAAAAATCGTAAAATAAAAAATAAAAACCGACTTCAGAACCTTAGCTTACGAAGAACCTTAGCTTAGAACCTAGAGCACAGAATACATAATAGTACAAGTAGCTTTAAATTCGATGTATTGAAGAAAATAATATATTTATATTACTAGCTGACCCGCCAAACGTTGTTTTGCCAGATAGCGATATGAAAAATAGATAACAACCTATTCTCAGCCCGACCTAATATACGTTATAAAATTTCATCAAAATCGTTCAAGCCGTTTCGGAGGAGTATGCGCACTAACATTGTGATATGAGAACTTTATATATTAGAAGAAAGAAGATTATAAGATATTTCAATTAGGGTTAAACGGGCCACTGTGATGAATGCTTCAGCTAAATCTAAGAAGAGTCTTCACGAATACAAAGTCTTGACTCTACAGTCGGGAGTGGAGTATTAGGGAGCGACAGGCAGTCTCAGTATAGAGTCCCATAATTACTCTACTCTTTGGTAGAGAGATTACTGAGTAGGTATAGAGTAGATTCCGATTTCCGTCATCCGCAACGCTGCGCTCAGCTCAGTCAGTCAGTTCGCGGCCGCGAGCGAGCGCGCCCACTTCGAGCTGAGGCACGGCCGCACGCACAGAGTCAGTACACTCGCGCGGCATGGCGCGCCTGTGACGCGGCATGAGCAAGGGCGAGGGCGCGGGGCCGCCAGGCCCCGGCCCCCCCGGGTGCCCCGCGGAGGTCGACGAGCCGCTGGAGACGCCGGAAGAGCGCCGCGAGCGCTGGCGCAGTCTCTACATCATCTATTTCACCATGTTCCAGATGTCACTAGGCTTCAGTGTGGCACTCACCGGAGTGTGGCCCTACCTCGATAAGGTATCCAAACAAATAAACAATAATAATTCGCCTGTGCAAAGTTACCTATGCGGGTACGTTCACGTTATCAAGTTTTTGCTTCAGAATTTATATTAGTACTCTTTGTTCACCTATATCGTAGGTAAGTAGTTAGGCGTTCTTGAGTATGGAATTGGTTGACTTGCTTTTGTAGATTAGTTAAAATAACTAGGTGGGTAGATAATTATCTGTGTAATAGGCATGCAAAGTCTACTCAATGAATAGGTAGAGTGAACGGACGTGTGCTGTGTGTGGCTAGAGCGGCTGTCGCACGCACCCATCAGCTGAGCGCGTGTTGTTGTGTTGCGCGGGAACACTTTCGCTGCTCTCCCGCGGTGAGCGGCGCGGGCGCGGGCGCGGGCGGGCGCCGAGCGTGCGGCCGCTGACCCTGATAACCCGCCCCTCTCCGCGGTCGCGCGGTCGCGGTCGCCACAACAAACAAAGGAACGTCAGTAGACTCTGTACACTACACCACACCACGTGATCCACTGTAGTAGACTCGTACAGGTTCCGATTGTCCTTTAATTCAAACTTGAGATCTTGCATTATTATGGAGTTCGAGTGGACAATGGTAGAGTAGATTCTACGTGAGTCACACACAGCTCTCTCAATGTGTGACGCGCGTGCCTCGTGTGTAAACAGTGCGACGGCGCGGTGGGGTGGCGCGCGGGGAGGGGGCACGTCATCAGCTGTTGGCCGCGGCCCAAGGTCACCAACTCTTCCCGGGTGTGGGCACGCACGAGTCGGTCGGTCGAAACTATACGTATTTGGTTTTTCTGTCAAAGTGGGAAGGAACTTGGGATACCTACTTTAAGTACATCTTTCTGCCCGCCCGTTTTCACTTTCCATTTGCCATGGATACCCAGTAGGTTGTAGTGCGATAGTCGCGCGTTTAACATGTCAAAAGTCGCCAGTATCCACTCAAATTCCTGTCAAAATCTGACATTTTAACGCAACAAAACGCATGACGCCATCGTACTACCTGATACAGGTAGTGTATAGTCCAGCGCTTAGTAGACGGGGCGCTTTTCCACACTCTTGTATTAGATATTTTAGAGTAAAGTTCAGTAGTAAGTAAGTAAATGAAACTCGTGACGTATTCTCTCGACTGTACGTGGAAAACTAACTTTTATTACAAAAACGGCTCGTCCCTTTGTGGCTGGCGTACTTAACTGAGTTGCTTTTTCTGAGGGATCACTTGTAGTGAACCTAGTTTGGCAGTACCGTGGGTCGGGTTTCTGGCATAAACCTTTCACCCCGTTGAGATAAGCTTCAATGCGTACTCCGTCCCAATAGTTTGTTAAGTTGTAGTACATAAAGAGCGTCCATTCGTCATTGATCTTATTCGATAATAAAAATAAGTAATTATATAAATAAAACACGTGGGTAAGTGCGGCTGTCACCCTTGTCACGTTCTGAGACCGAATGTATCTATCATATTATCTATTAAAAAACCAGTCAAATGGGTTTCGGATTAAGAAATACCTGTGTAATTTCCTTTTTTATGCAACAGAGTGTTCTCTATATATCTATCTATCGGGCCACGTGCAGTGTAGGCTTCTATAGATTTGTTTTAGTTAACTGCCTATTTTCCAGAAGGCTAAACGAAGAGCTGCTTTTGAAGGCAGACGTGATGAAATCAGGTGTAGACACAGGGTGTAGACCACCAGCTGCCTTATACGCATACTACTGCACAAACTACGCTAACTGTAGTTGTGCAATCGCACCTTTATTGTCAAGATAGTACGCTACATCAGTCACACACATGAGAGCACATGACCGACGCTCTCCCCAATAGTAACCGTCGCCGTGAGCGAACACGGTCACTTTGACAATGACTCTTTAGTCATCATCATCACTTTACAGAAGTAACAACTTCGTCAATGTAAATTTTCGACGACATTCCACTCAAAGAAAAATTTTAGCTCGCTATCTGGATGAATGATATCTATCTATCTTCTATCTATGTCTAAAATAAAAATAAAAAATTCAAAGTCCTGACTGACTGACCCACTCATCAACGCCCAGCCCAAGCCGTTGGACCTAGGAAGCGGAAATTTTGCACAGAGGGTCTAAATAATAATTTAATGTAGGCAAGGAATAAGGCCGAATTTTTTTAAATTCAAGCCGGTGGCGAAGTGTTGCAAAAATTTGTATGGGATGTATAAAGAATGTTGTCTAATTTTCTTGAAAATTCAAATAAATACTCTTCAACATAATTGATTGAACACGTGTTTCGCCGTTTTTCTAAATTTAACCCTCTTTTATAACGTAGGGGAGCACTAAGAACGGATTTTTGAATGGGGGTGCAAAGTTAGTATGAAACTCTACCATTTTTGAAGTTATTCGAATTAAATCCAATATGAAGGTTCTTCATTAAAAGTAATGAAACGCGTGTATGCATGTACGCTTGTGTGTAGTTTTTCGAAAGGAGGGTTAAAAGTTATTATGAAAGGGTTTTTGCAAAGTCACCCCCTACGGGGTTAGAACGGGGGTGCAAAGTTAGTATGAACGTTTGCCGTTATTGAAGTTATTCGAATGAAATCCAGTATGAAGGTTCTTCATTGAAAGTCATGAAACGCGAGTAAAATATTTTTTGATAATCATCCCTTACGGGTGGTAAAAGGGGGTGCAACGTTAGTATGAAAGTGCTCTGATTTTTTAAATTATTTCAATAAAATAACATAAAATAACATTTACATTATGTAATAGATAAGAATGTTAATGAGCACACATTTTTTTTGTTTTAATTATTTCACATGCGCTAAAGTATCCGTGACTTATTTGAAAACACTTTTTTCAATAAAAGCCCACGCGGACGAAGTCTCGGGCAACAGCTAATTATTAATAGGTACGTTTATTGCACATAAGTAAACATTACATTGGCAATGCGGCGGACTTAATGCTATAAGCATTTTCTACCAGTCAACCGCAGGAGGTGGATGACAATAACTGATAGGCATAAGAAAGTGTGAAGAATCTAAATTAAATAAATAAATTATGAAATAAAACAACAGCAGCAGATATAATATATATGCATACATATAATTATTATGCATAACTCTGAACGAAAAAATGTTTTTCCTACGCGCCGACAATATTTTCAAATGACTAATCTAACAATACTCCACACGAGGGGGAACGAAAAAAAATTATCCGTAATTTAGTTGTAAATAACGCTAAAACATTTTTTCTTACATTATTGGCGTAACTAATACTTTTATTATGTATGCCAAATTTTTGTCGTATTTTACTAATAGTTTTTGGTTTATTTACAATTATTAATCGTCTCGGAGCTAAGCTGCGCAAAGCACAGACGGACGAAGGGAAAAAAAGAATTCGTAAGGGTTCCTATTCGGGTGCAGAACCCTAAGAACACGCACCTAAATGCCGTGATGACAGTTAGTTAAGAACAGAACAAAAGATTCTAAACCTTTGAACCTGATTAGAATGCATCAGACACGTGCAACTGGAGCAGAGTTGATTGCCCGCGGCGCGCCGCAGCCGCGAGAACTACCAAAGTATGGGCAAACAAATAAACGAGGGATGACGTCATGGGCTGATAACAACGGTATTAGTTAGTAAAGTTAAGTAAACATACTTACAAACCTACTTACCAACAATATCATAGAGGGTGTTACACCAAACCAAAGTACTTTATCGACAAAATGTTCCTGGGAAGTATATAGAGAACCAGATCTTTTAAATATGCGGGCCCATTTTGGGGCTCAATACCTACTTAAAACCTACGAACACTTCTGGCACCTTTTTTTGTTCATTCCTATTTTGTTACTATATTACCTATTTGTTTTGGTATGGTTCAGCGTAATTACTTTTCCTCACATTTTTTTCGTTTTTTTGTTAATTATGCATAAAATATTCATAATTCATAACTTTAATTGTAATGATTATGTGTTTTATTTGGAGTATTGTGTTGTCAAATAATGGATTTTGTTCTTTACTTTATCTCCAAATAGTACATCGTGAATCAGAATCAGAATCAGAAATTTATTTCAACGTAAAGAATTTACATTCTGCTTGTTGAATGTCAATGTACATACAGTTATGTATAATGTTAGCCGCTGCCTTGGGGCCGTCTGTAGTGGAGAAAAAGGCAGCGAAAAAAAAAACTCCACTCTGACCATCTTTTCTCAAATCAACTTAAAGCTATAATACAAATAAAACTTACAAAACAATATCTTGGATGTGTTGAACACTAGACACATTTATCCTCTGATTAAATTTAATATTAAACTACTATTTAAAGCCATACGTCCTTGTCTTCTAAATAATCGTTGATTTTATAATAAGCTTTTTTGCAAAGAGTGTGCTTAACACAATTCTTAAATCGCGTTGAAGGTAACTCTAATATATCTTGGGGTATCTTGTTGTAGAACCTTATACAGTGCCCCATAAAGGAAGTATTAACTTTTGCAAGTCTAAATCGTGGAAATGACAATTTATGTTTATTCCTGGTATTAACGTTATGATGGCTACCAAGTGTTTCGAAGTCTTTAATATTTTTCCTAACGTACATAATATTTTCATAAATGTATTGGCTTGCAACTGTTAAGGATGTTGATTTCTTTGAAAAAATTTCTTAGTGTGTAACTACTACCTAGCTTGTAAATAAATCGGATCGCTCTCTTCTGCAATATGAAGATAGTCTCAATGTCTACTGCCCGGCCCCATAGTAGTATACCATAGGACATAATACTATGGAAGTAACTAAAATAAACAAGCCTAGCAGTTGCAACGTCAGTAAGTTCTCGAATTCTTTTCACGGCATATGCTGCGGAGCTAAGTCTATGTGCTAATTTTACAATATGTGGGCCCCATTGTAGTTTGGCATCGATTGTGATGCCCAGAAATACAGTATCTTCAACAAATTCTAGTTTTTCATTTCCAATCACAATGTTATTTTCAACTAATTTTACATTAGGTAGGGTAAACTTCATACATTTTGTCTTTTTTGAATTTAACAACAGATTATTTGCTGTAAACCAATCTAGAACGTGCGAGAGAGCATTATTTGCTTCGTCAAGATTATTTTCCTGTCTCCTTATTTTAAAAATAAGTGACGTGTCATCAGCAAATAGCACTGTCTCACACATTTTTTGTACCATAAACGGTAAATCATTTACATAGACCAGGAAAAGGAACGGCCCTAAGATAGATCCCTGGGGGACTTCCATTTTTACAAGTGAACCTGACGATTTAATACGGTTTATGTCTGCTTTTTGAACCCTTCCTTCTAAATATGATTTTAGAAGATCTAAACTTAATTTTTTTATTCCATAGTGTTTTAATTTTGAGAGCAGTGTTTTGTGGTCTACATGTATTTCGTTATCTAAAACAAGTATCGTATCATTCACGTCTAGTTTAAATGGGATACTAGATAAGTTCACTAGATAAAAGTGAAGTGACCAGTGAAGTCGGACATCCGACGCTGCAGAGCTGCGTGCGAGCATACCCAGACCCAGACCCAGCTTATGGTGCTTCGATGAGTGCACTCGCGACATGAAAGAAAAATATTTTGATTGGACACGAAAGAAAAATCGTTGAAATGAACATGGCAACATTCAGCGCAAGGATTGATCGATATCAATGAAATTATTTTAATTATTTTTCCCCGGACTAAAAAGGTCCGCGTAAGTAATGTAGGTATTCGAAAGTAGAGTGCCCGAAGTATCATTTGACATTTACATTTACATACAGGCACATAGTGTACATTGCTTCTGGCCCCACACTAGGATACCCTGTGTTGTGGGAACCAGAAACAGCGATGTCACCAAAATGTAAACATCCAAGACCTGGGTTTTTTTTTTGTCCCCAGCCGGGATTCGAACCCGGGACCTCTCGCATGGTAGGCAGATGCGCTAACCGCTGCGCCACAGAGGTCGTTAAACAATCAAGGATCTTATTCTTGACCACAATCGATACTAACCAACATCCTTGATACCTACTAACAGTTTTCTACTTTTAGGATTGGCTGCCCCCTTGGTCTAGCAGTTTGACACGCTTGACTATCAACACAGAGGTCGTGGGTTCGATTCTCACCACTTGGTCTGTCCCAATAGATCTTCAGTCTGGGTGTATTTACATGCACGAGATGTCCTGGCCTGGTTACCATAGGGTATCCTAGTGTGGAATCAAGACAAGTCATTGTGTTATGTGAAAAAAAGGTACATTTTTTGTCATGAAATACCTGTGGGATTTCCTGTAATCCAGGTATCTCTGGAACTAATGTGCGAGTGTGTGCATGGGTCGCAGTTGCAGCCGGGCGCCAGCAAAGAGGTGCTGGGGTGGGCGGTGGGCGCCAACCCGGTGGGGCAGCTGGTGTGCTCGCCGCTGCTGGGCTGGTGGGCCAACCGCTCGGCGCCGCGCGCGCCGCTGGCCGCCAGCCTGGCGCTGTTCGTGCTGGCGAGCGCGCTGTACGCGCTGCTGCACCTGCTGCCGCACGCCGCCGCCGCGCTGCTGGCGGCGCGCTTCCTCGTCGGCGTCAGCTCGGCCAACGTGGCCGTGGCGCGCTCCTACGTGTCGGCCGCCACGCTGCTGCCCGAGCGCACGCGCGCCGTCGCCGCCAGCTCGCTCGCGCAGGTACTACCCAGCCACCTCCACCTCACATATTTCATGCTCATCAGTCAACACTGTGATCCGTCTAGACGGCTAGTCTTTCTTAATGTGTCGTGCGTGAGTAATTTGAACGCGAGAACCTGCGGTTCCGCGAGTGCTTCACCTCTTTTTGCCTTTTCTTTTTCACTCTCTAGAATTTAACTTAAAAGTAGATCTATTAAAACCTACACATAACCCCGCGTCCCTCTAAACGTGCCCAAGAAAGCGCTACACGTACAGCGTGCACTGCACGTGTACCGTGTAGGTGTAGCGCTCGGCTGAGCTCGGCGCCGCGACGCAGGTGCTGGGCTTCGTGGTGGGCCCGGCGCTGCAGGCGGCGGCGGCGCCGCTGGGCAGCAGCGCGGCGCGCGGGCTGCGGCTGGACATGTACACGGCGCCGGGCTGGTGCAACGCGGCGCTGGGGCTGCTCAACCTGCTGCTCTTTCTGCCCTGCTGCTTCAAGGACCGCCGCATCGCCGCGCGCGAGGCCATGCGCGCGCAGGGGAAGCGCACAGGTTCATTATCATTATACCTACTATGTGATTCTTAACAACACCATAAATAGGCACTTACCTACTTCGTTAATTTTTTTATTAGGTACTGCATCCATTTGTAGCGGATCCAGTGGGCTAACTAGCGCGGTTCACAGGTCGTATTTGCAAAAGTCTCTGTACAATCTCCCAATAATGTTAACCTACGACAACCTGGGACTAGATAGCATCAAGGGCTATTTATGGCAATAATGCCATATAGCAAAGGGTTTTTTGCCATGTGTGGCCACTGCATGAGTCCTAAAATTCACTATTAACATGATTGAAAGATTGTACAGACTCTTTTTGCGAATTTGATCAGTAAAAATATATATATTATGTATAGGAGCCGGAGTCCTAATTTTGGTTTATAAGTGCGGTCTGCGGTTTTGATAGACAATAAAATTGCAAATAACCAATATAATATTATGTTTCCTTTAGTAAGGTGGTGATTGAGAAAATTATATACCAACGCAAATAATTTTGGATTTTTTTTATTAAAAACTATGTTAGCATAGGATAACAAAAATAAAACTACTTATTTAAGATGTCCACAATATTCTTAAAAAAAAACTCACGCCCCAGGGGGTAGGCAGAGGCACCACACTAGAGCTGGGCTCCCGTTTTGCCGTTTTGCTACAATTTTTTTTTTTACGTAGCCTCGATTGTGTCCCACTGCTGGGCAAGGGCCTCCCCCAACTCATTCCCAATTTTCTTCTTCTTTTCTTCAATTTTCTTATATTATATTCAAATATAAATATCAACTTCCATACAAGACAATGTATACTTTATCTGGTCGGAGTCCGAGTCCGAGATGCGAGTACTTGGTTCCCTAGGAGTTGGACTCGCGGAGAGTGTACTCGTAGTGTAGTGTAGTGTACGAAAACCCGGGTGGTCGCGCGTCCGCAGAGAAGGAGGCGCTGGCGGCGCTGGCGCCCGACCCGGTGAGCTGCTGGACGCTGGTGGGCGCGTTCTTCGTGCTGGTGTTCAACTTCGTGCTGCTGGAGACGCTGGCCACGTCGCTGACGATGGACCAGTTCGCGTGGAGCAAGCAGCAGGCGCTGCAGCACATGGGCGCGCTCATGAGCGTGGGCGCGCTCGTCGCCTGCGTCACCTTCGCGCTCATCGGCCCGCTCACCAGGCTCTTCGAGGAACGGTAACCAACTACCTATGCTATCGGGGGAAGCTACAGTGGTTACGTCCCACTGCAGGGCACTGGCTTTCTCTCATGGAGAGAGTAACCTAACCTCATAATTATAATCCAGAACGAAAATATACTGAGCTCAGCTAATGTGTGAATATGGTGTGTAAGTGTGGTGACGTTGACGGTGTGTGTGTATCGTGCAGGGCGCTGCTGCTGTGGGGCGGGTTCCTGCTGACGGGGCTGGCGTCCGTGCTGTGCATCCCCTGGGGGCCCGGCGCGCCGCCGCTGGCGCCCGCGGGGGCGGCGGGGGCCGCGGGGGCCGCGGGGGAGGCGGGCGGCGGCTGCCCGCAGGTTAAACTTCTGCTTACTAAATACAACAAATACGACTAGTACTTGACTAGACAAACGTTGTTTTGTCATAGTCATTACACTATTTGTACAAATGTATGGCGGCCCTCACTGGGATCGAATCCACGCCTTCGGTATCGTAATCAGACGTGATACCGCCAGACCAACGAGGCAGCCAATGCCAATGAGGTCGCCAATAAGTATTTAGTCTAACATTTTTGACGATTGAATTGAAATTCCTCAGGACTTGATGCGCTTGATAAAAGGGCAGATGATTTGAGATTGTTGAGTTTAAGAAAGAGACATTCATGACATCTTTGTCCCTCGCTTATACAATATTGCCATCTATATTGTGTGAGCGAGAGGCAAATATTCAAACCATGCTACACGGCGTAAATAAGTAGGTACTGGAAAAGATTCAGTACAACATTAAATCACGGCACATTCACACACAACTCGTTCGTAGTCAGTATTTAAATAATAAAATAAATGTCACGTTGCGATGTTAGTCAGTAACACAAAAGGAGCTAACTAATAGGATAGATAAGTTGTAGGGCTTGTAAATGAAGTACTTTACAGATACGGACTAGGTATGAATACTTTGTCAGATAAACGAGATACCTACTCAAAAGAGCTTATCATGAGATTGATAACATATAATACCTATCTAGTATCCGTCATGAGGGCTTGGAACGAGTGTCATTGCGATTGATTCAGAGCCCCTAAGATTGTAGGTACCACTACCTGTACTAGTACCTATGTATTCTGTGGTACAAGTAATAAAAAAATAGATAGATAGAATATTCTCTATTGTACACCACCAGAAATAGAATATTCTCTATGGTACACCACCAGAAATAGAATATTCTCTATTGTACACCACAGTTTGTTATTGTTGTGTGGTTGTAAAATACATCCACACGACATAATAACTTCTCCTGGGCCCTTAGTGCGAGTTTTTTCATTCACTTTCGATAGCGAGAGCGTTTGCAATTTGTATAGGAGTGACAGAGAGACAACTAGCAGGCGCGCTTTGTCACTCCTATGGAATATGAGTTTACGAACGCGATCGAGTAGTTAAAAAAACTCGCACTAAGCACACTGTTTCTAAACCAGGATACCATGTGCTGCGATAACCAGGCAAGGACATTGCAGACAAGGAAATACACTCAGTCTGAGGCCATTTGTACAGTTCAACTACAGCAGCCTCCAGTGGGAATCGAACCCACGACCTTTGTTTTGATTATCTGTTATTTATTATAATAAGAACACTGCTACCTCATTCCTCGTAAGTTTAGTTATACGTAGCGTACTTGAGAAGCGACTAGGGCGCTAATACACGGGCGGCACGTTTCGAACGACTGTCAATTACCAGCCGGTCGACACTCGTCGTCGTCGTCGACCCTGGCGCCGAGGCCGATATTAGAGGCGTCGACGCGTCGCTTCGTAGCTTGCCGTCAGTCAGTCTACTATCTTCATTTCACGAAACGAACTCATAAAGAAAATCGTCCATGTGCACCTATTGGTTAATGCGTGGTCCCCAGCATGTAAACCTAACCTAGTAGCTGACCTCTTTCACTTGTTTCGCTAATCTATAGCCGCGCGCATTGATCAGGTGCGTGCGAGTATTTGTTCCCGAGGAGCTCGAGTCGTGGAACGGAGTGTAGCGCCCTTAGAGCCATCGCAAACAGGGCGACTTGTCGCCGCGTCAAGTCGCCGCGTCAGAAGCGACGTTGTCATTTGCTTCTGGCGTCTTGTCGTCGCGACTCCGCGACTCTGTCGCCAAGTGTGCGAGTTCGAACAAAATATAAGAAAATTGACGGCCGCAGCCTGTCGCCGCGTCTAGTCGCCGAGCTGTCGCCTGTCGCGTGTCGCGTGTCGCTAGGCTTAGGTACCGTGTGTGTGTGGCAGGAGGCGCAGCCGTGGTGCGCGGGGTCGCGCGCGCTGCGGCCGACGCAGTTCCTGCTGGGCTACGCGTGCGTGTCGGTGGGCTACCCGGTGGGCGTCACGCTCATACAGACCATCTTCTCCAAGGTGCTGGGCCCGCGCCCGCAGGTAAGCCACTGCTTTCCATTTGATCTACCTATCTCCTTTACGATACTATTTTTTTGTGAAAAAAAGTATCTACCACGGTGTTGTATTTTATAACTGGAATCGAATCCTCAACCTATGTATTCGCTCAGTAAGATTGTAAATACCTTAGATTAACGTGTGATACTTCTGTGATAAATAACCCTAAATGGTGACTATTAGTGGCAAAAAGAACACAATACACGGTTATTTCTAAAATATCTGAAACATCCCAATAAATTGGAGTTACGTCGTTTACAGCGACTTTGGTTCTATGAGGGTTTTCATGTTATTAAATTCGCAGTTACGCGCTCTAGCAATATTGCAGCATTGACCTACGTAGAACAATTTTATGCTATGTAACACATAGCATACCTACTCGTAGCAACTTATGTACTAGATTAAGATACGTAGTTTGAGGCCAGAGTGGAGATTTTTTCTCGCTGATTTTTTTTCCACTACCATTCGGCCCCACAAGGCAGCGGCTAGAATAAATTATAAGTAGGTACATTGACATTCAAGAAATGCTTAGAATAAATATCTGACTTCATACAGGTTTCGAGCACTGAGTATATTATATGTAAAGCGATACTACTCCAAAGGTTGAATTAATGTAGCCGTAAACGACAAACTTTAACTGGAGTACGGCCAGGTTAGCTAAAATATGCAACACGTTCGAGCTAAGTTTGCATTTGCACCACGCGTCGATAACGTCACAGCGTCACGCTACGCAAAATAGGATTCGCTATGACTTTAATTAAAAAATTTAACGAATGTTTGTTAGAAAATGTTCAATAAGGGCCGGTTTCTGAATTGAGAATTTCGCTAAGTTTCTAATTAACTGCAGTGTTGTCTCGTCAAATATCTCAAGAAAGAGCGTGACAGAAAGTATTTACTCAGTTAAATTCTCAATAGGCCGTAAGTCAATTGTCTGTAAATAATATTGTAACTAATAAGGTAGGTACTTATTAATTAGGTCGACCTAACTATTTCACCTAATGGTGAAGTCAATCGGCACTAGCTGGCCTGAATTGGAATCTGCCGCTAACGACCGTCAGAGGTAGTAATCTGTTGTCGAGGCCTTATCCTCCCCTAGGAGTTAAAGGACCGACAGGAAGAAGGTTGTAATGCTAATGTGTGTGTGTGTGTGTGCGCGTGTCAGGGCGTGTGGCAGGGCGTGCTGACGGGCGCGGGGTGCGCGGCGCGCGCGCTGGGCCCCGTGTGCGTGGCGCTGCTGTACGCGCGGCGCGGGCCCGACGCCGCCTTCGGCGCCACGGCCGCGCTCACGCTGGCCACGCTGCTGGCGCTGCGGCTGCTCTACGCGCGCCTGCTGCCGCCGCCGCTCGCGCCGTCGCCGCCCCAAGCCACCGCCGCCGAGCTGACGCCGCTCGCGCCGCGCCCCGCCGACGCCGTCTGAACGCTGCGCTCCCGCTGACCACGACAAGCGTTTGTTAATCTACTGTTAGCACTACCAACCGTTTGCTTCTCTGGGCGCACTTTGGCCAATAACGATCTTTCGCGTTTTAAACCAATAATGCAGTTTTGTGAATACGGATATATATATTTTTAACAGAAAACATAACATTTACATACATTGCTTCTGGCCCCTTACTAGGATACCCTGTGTCGTGGGAACCAGAAACAGCGACGTCACAAACATGTAAACATCCAAGACCTGGAGTTTTTTTTTTCTCCCCAGCCGGGGATCGAACCCGGTACCTCTCGCACGGTAAGCAGATGCGCTTCCCACTACGCCACACAGGTCGCCTAAAAAAAATAGTAGAGTCCACGGTCGGGCATAGGTCTTTTCTCTTTCACGCCAACCCATCCGGTCCAGTGCTAGTCTCGTCCAATGTTTCCCAGCCGCTTTCACAATATCGTCGACCCATCGGGCCAATGGGCATCAGGAAACTAATAATTTCTCTTTTTAATGTCTGGATGATCCTCATTGATAGAGCAGCTGTTAACAGTAGATTATTAGTGTACGAGAAGTCAGAGGTTAGTTTATTCAATTGACCGTGTGCAGTTTCGTCGCGAACGCAATACAGAATTCTTAATAATATGTTCGGGACAATCCGGCAACGCTAGTTTAGGGTATTCGCTCAGTGGGATATTCGCTCAGTGTGTCGCCAAGCTGGAAGTTGGAGCTCCGGACGATTCAGGGTTACCTAAAACTATTCTATTCTATTCCTAAAACAGGTCAGTTAGAGTTTATTATTTACAACAAATGTAACTAAGTATTCAATTTTTATATTATTTAACCAAAATCCCGATTTGCATTAAATAATTTAAATTTGGTTTACCTACAAGATCTTGCAACATAAGCAGAGAGCATAAAACAGGAATTTTATCAGATAAAATGTTTAGTTAAACCCTAATATCTCGAGAAATACAACGTACGAAAGTTGTTGTTATACACAAACTCTAATTTGGCTGTTTATGGAATTCCGCATGTTCGAGGTGACCCCGCATAATGTTTATGTTCACCGAATATTATTTATGTATATCAGGAAACCTGTCCAATAAACCTTGTACATAGTAAGTCCAGTAATACTAGCAGGCACAGTATCTGTATAAGTCCACATAGCTTAACTATAATAAAATTACACAGGTAGTAAGGTCGTGATTGTCGTAATTTAAGACTGAATTCTTTGTACCTAATACCATTTAGTTACCTAAATATTGTTATTTTGATATTAAGAGCAAGTTCCAGCGTTCAGTTTTGCACCTACAGGGTCTTTAGAATCAGACGGTAGTTTGAAAGGGTATTGTGATTGTGTAGGTGTTTGAAATATTCTTGATTCTAATAAGGTATACCTACCTCGGTGAAGGTTGGGAAATATTATAAGTCTTGTAATTTCGGAATAATAACAGTATTTCCCTTTTGGAATAGATTTCATTTTTCGACTCAAATATTGTTTAAGTAGGTACCATAATATTCTTTGTGGTTTATTAATTGTCATATCCTTTAATTTTAATGACTGCCGTAGCGACCGATACAATTAATTTAGGTAGGTAAGTAGTTATCTAATTGTTGTCAGTAACTGCTAATTTTGTTAGCGTGCGATGCAAGTGAAAAATTGATAGTCACTTCCGTCACTTATCTGCCGCGCGCCGCTGTACGGCGCTCGCACTCGGCAATCGCAAAGCGAAGTGGTCTGGGTGTTTATTAAATAAATTATTGACTCAAAATTCAATTATTTCATTTATTTCCCAGTAAAAAATCTTGTGGTTTATATTATATCACAGTTTCTAAGTAAAAGTTACTCCATGATTAATTATGCTGTAAGTATCGTTAATAGTTGCATAGACTGTTCATTAGCCTTCGTTGGACGTGTCAGGGTAAATACGAGAAGAGAACTATGCACGCCGTGCTGCAATGATAAAGGCTATTGCAGCTGGTTCAGCATCTTACAAAAGATAATCCAGTATAGGTATAAAATGCCGCAACTCATAAAGCTACATTTATCCCCGGTTTCTCGTACGCCAACAGTCTGTTAATCTACTGTTAACAGCTGTCAAATGTGTTTTTGTAAGCACTTTGGCCAACTGATAGCTGTTAACAGTAGATTAACAGCTTGTTAATGTACGAGAAACCGGGGGTAAATCTGTTTGGTATCACATACTAAGCCAGCGAGCGGTATGCAGCGCAACGATAGTTCAGCAACCGCATTCACTTTTCTATGTCGAGAATCTGAAAATAAGATCTCACCATGCATTACAGAGAACATACCCAAAATCGGTGAGGTTATAACAGCTTAGCAGTCTCGATGCACAAAGTCCCCCTATTATTATGTCCACTGTATTATTATTGGTTAATCCATTAAATTTATAACACGTTTCCGGTGCGAAAATAAGTCTCCATTTGGCAGTTCGAAGTTGGTAAAGTCCGGCTACATACAGTTAGAATTAGATACATAAATTCGATATTTCGAATCGGTATTCCGAACGTAGTAAATACCTACTACATGCATACGGCAGTCTTCTGCTTGAAATTTTGTACCATAGGCATATGTGCGGCAGACTATAGGTTTGTACAATTGACTTCGTTCGGAATTCGCTGATTCGAAATTCCGGCCTAAATCGGACTAAAACCACACAGTGGTGGTGTGTGTGGGGGGGATCACAGCGGCGTGGCGGGGGCGGCGGGGGCGGCGGGGGCGGCGAGGGCGGGCACGCCGGGCGGCGGCGGCGGCGGCGCGGGCGCGGCGTGCCGCAGCCGCTCGGCGCGCGCCACGTCGGCGGGCAACGCGCGCCGCGCCGTCTCGGGCGCGGCCAGCGCCAGCAGCGCCGCCGACAGCGCGCACGCGCCGTACAGCAGCGCCTGCGTGTGCAGACCCTATACGGGAATACGAATAAAGTTAAAAGTATCTGATGAAAAACCACGGAAGAGGTAAAAATACTACCTTCGAATGGGATAAAACAGCTAGAATTAACGGCAGATTTCACGTTAGACCGGAGTCTGCGTTGTGGTAACCCAGAAATGGCAACAGCCGAGGTGCTCACCAGCAGCGGCGTCTGCGGCGCGAGCACGGAGCCGAGGCGGCCCACTAGCGAGCAGGCGGCCAGCGCCGAGCTGCGCGCGCCCGTGGGGAACAGCTCCGCCGTGAACACGTACAGCGCGTTGAACGCGCACGTCGCGCCCAGCTTGCCCACGAAGAACAGGCTGTGCGCTCCCCGCCACTCCGCTGCAATAAACATGAATATTTTCGTAAGCACATACATTGCTTCTGGCCCCACGCTGGGATACCCTGTGTAGTGGGAATCAGAAACAGCGACATCACAAACATGTAAACATCCAAGAACTGGTTTTTTTTTCTCCATCGGGATTCGAACCAGGGACCTCTCGCATGGTAGGCATATAGCAAAATATGATCATCCAATTGTTCGGTGAGTAGTTTCCGGCCACACAAAAATTGATATATTTTTTGTCCATATAACATAGCATCAGGAGCACCAAAGAGCTGCACCAAATGGAGGCTTACTTGTTCTCAACCTCACCAAAAAAGGTAGAATAACTCACAGGCGAAGTAAGGCACAACGCAGGCGAGGGCGCAGAGGGCGAAGGCGAGGAGGATGGTGCGGCGGCGGCCCAGCCGCTCCAGCGCCATCACGAGCAGCAGCGACGCCACCACCTCCATGGCCATGTTGAGCGCGAAGTTGGCGTACTTGTCGCCCGACAGCGACACCGAGTTTATGGTCAGCCCGTAGTAGACGAAGGCGCTGGCCACCCACAGCCAGCAGCACAGCGCGAACCGCAGCAGCAGCACGCGCGAGCGCAGCAGCTGCCGCCACGCGGCGCGCCCCCCCGCCGCCGCGCGACCCGCGCCGCCCGCCACCCGCTTCAGCAGCGACTCGTCCAGCCGCACCTTGTTCCAGCCCGCCGCCTTGCGCAGGTTGCGCGCCGCCTGCAAATTCACGGCTCGAGATCGTAAGTAAGTAGGCATTGCATTTGAAGAAGAGGAGGGATGGCGCCCGGGAGGATAAAAATTAGTACGGCTTTTTTTATTTTATTAAAAACTGACCAACGATTGACCCCGATCTCACCTGATGGTAAGTGAAGATGGAGCCGACGATGTTCCTCGTTGGTTCAGTAAGAGCCTATTCACTCTAGCCTTAAAGGCACCCAAATTGTACCTTCGGAAAAACAGAGGAAGGGAGCGAATTCCATTCCTTAGCGGTACGCATTAGAAACGACGAGGCGAAATGCTTCGTGCGCACAAAAGGTGTCTGTACAACATAAGGATGAAGTCGCTCCCCTCTCGTGATGGAAAGGAGATGGCGGGATATGATCGTGTAATTCCCGTGCGCACTCTCCATAATGTATCCTCTAGAATACCGCCAAACAGGCTACCTTCCGTCGGTGTTCGAGGCTTTGCAGTTTGGTCCCTACCAAAGGAGCATCACCAATTAGCTTGGGCGCTCGACGCTCTACGGAGTCCAAAGCAGCCAACTGATATTTGGCCGAGCCGTCCCAGAGGTGACAGCAGTATTCCATACACGAGCGGACTTGCGGGTTAATCGCGCTACCCATAAATCAACATAAGCCGGAGCAGTAGCGTGGAGCTTGGTGCACGAACCTGGTCACCCCTGCCGCGCGCGACGAGCCAGCGCGCGCTCTCGTGCAGCAGCAGCGCGTAGAGCGGCAGCAGCAGCGCGGGCGCGTGCAGCGCGCGCAGCACGCGCCGCCAGCCGCGCAGCCGCCACGCCGCCAGCGCCAGCACCATGCCACCCAGCCCGTACGCCACGCCGGTCGCGCACGCGAACGCGCCGCGCAGCCCCGGCGACGCCGTCTCCAGCACTGACGACGGGGTTAAGGCTCTGATTATGCGCACCAAATCCCATCAGAATCCTGACTTTTGCGAAAGCAGGTGGTACCGTATGGAATTTGACATCTAGGCGATTGGAATCGTTCAGGTTTTGGTAAGCATAGTATAGGAGCAGATTGCTAAGAGAGTTCTCGCTACTACGGGGAGGACAGATAAGGTAGAGCGGATTTCCAACGGACGGATAGCGGAGTCTCAGAAATAGGGTCCGTCTTACCCTTTGTGTACGGAACTCTAAAAACCAAACTACGTTTGTATGGGAAACGCCGCCACGCGAACCTTCTCCAGCTTGGGGGTTGCTCCGCTTAGTGTCAGTCAATCGGCACAAAGTTCCGAAATACTGGACTCTTTATAGACGAGGTCTTGGAAAAATACGGTCAGGAGAAACTCCTGGACATTCCATGACTATGCAGCTAAGATATTTAAGATTTTGATGTACTATTATACTGTATGGTGTGCAGTATAGAGATTGGAGAGAAGTGAGAGAGGAAGTCTGTTCATAGATGGTAGGAGCAGCTCATATACTTGGCCGGGGATGCCGGAAAGAAGAGAAATCACCCGCCCACGTGACCATTTACTGTGAAGGCGTGGAAAAACAACGGATCGCCATCATTGGGAAGCTGGGATCCCTTCAAGGGGCCTACAGTGACATCAGAGCACTGCTGGCCTTCTGGAAAGAGATAACCTGGCCGGCGTAAACTCACAGCCTTGCTACGTATATTCATCATCATCAGGCTATATTAGTCCACTGCTGGACATAGCCCTCCCATAATGAGCGCCATAGCGCCCTGTCTTCAGCTTGCCGCATCCAGCATCTGCCTGCAGTTTTTCGCAGATCGTCATCCCACCTGGTTAGAGGGCGTCCTACACTACGTTTGCCGAGTCGCGGTCTCCACTCAAGAACGTATATTGGCCCAACTATAAAAAATAAAACTATGAGGCTAAGTACGGAAGGACTAAATAAGTACCTATAACAATGGTAGGAGCGTCAAAAGGTGTACTCACTGAGCACATAGCCGGCGCTGTTGAACCCGTAGCCCAGGGCTGCCTCGAGGAACTCGAGCGCGAGGAAGGTGCGGTAGCCGCCCGCCAGCGACTTGGCCAGCCCCAGCGCACCCGCCAGCCCCGAGAACACGCAGAACGCCGTGCGCCGGCCCCAACTGAACATAATAAACATACACATTTACATACAGGCACATACATTACTTCTGGCCACACATTAGGATGCCCTGTATCCTGGGAACCAGAAACAGCGACCTCGCAAACATGTAAACATCCAAGACCTGGGGTTTTTTGGTGTCTGCCTGCCTCTCGCATGGTAGGCAGGTGCGCTAACCCCTGTGGGGGGCCCATGCCCCTTCTCCAGTGAGGGTGGGCCCGACTCCTTGCGAGTCGGGTCGACGTCGCCGGGGCGCCGCTGTAGCATTCGCACTGTGGTTTACCACAAGCGAGATCCGGCGGCGCCCCATTGCACGAGCGACAGGACGGCCCCCGGGGTGTTTTAGGAGGTATGCCTCTCCTATTATTAGGAGAGGAGAGTCCGACACACGGCCGTCGCCCTCCCCCAAGGGTGGCGGTTATGGTGCACAAAGCATTTCACCCCGTTAACAAAAAAAAAAAAAAGGTGCGCTAACCCCTGCGCCGCAGAGGTCGACTATTCTCGTCGTTCGTCGATCATAGTTCGATATCATTGCAGCGGTTTTATTCTGCCCTCGGTGTGACATAAGTATCGGCTGTGAGATGAGATCGATGGCCATGTATCTATTGGGTTTCCTACTGCAGTGGACTGTCTGCCTAGAGCGTGTACCTTAGTATACAGTGCGGGTGAAGAGGGACCAGGATCTCGGCCTTTGATATTTTCGTTTGTGATGTCCTTGCCTGCCATAAAACAAACCATAAAGCACAGTATCCTAGTTTGGTACTAGGACCAGTGATTGTGTTTTGTGGGAGTTGTTTATTTATCAAGGCACGAGACTAAAACAAGGTAATATTTTTCTTATTGGGAGTTAACCTTCTTTTCTCAAACATGCTTTTAAATGTGAGCATTATTTCGACAACCCTCTTCGAGATAAATCGACATTGCCGTACTGGCCAATTACACGCGAGTAGCGGCCGGAAAAAGTTCTATGAAAATTCATAACTGTCGTGTTTTGCGGCCAAATAAATTACATACTAAACTAATATCGGTCGTGTTATTTAAAAATGGAACGATCTTTTACTCCGAACAATGACAACCAAGGAGGTAACTTATCAGAGGTTTTTTTTTATTTCGAACTATTGAAAAAAAAAAAAAACACTTTAAAGCGGCAATAGTACATTGTTCACCGAGAGGAGAAAGTGACCGATTACCGTCGAGGGTGTCGTTTGAAGCCCGAGCCGTAGGCGAGGGCTTTAAAACACCTGAGATCGGGAATCGCAGTTTCTCTCGAGTGATACATAGTGCTTTATACTACACCTACAAGGAAAATAAAAAACGAAATCTTTACTAATTGAAATTTATATTGAAATTGTTGCTAGTGGCCAGTGTCATTTTGCGAACTTGGAGATAAAAACTCACTGTAAAAACTTTTTGGCTTTTGATATTTAGCTTACCGGCGCATAGTCTTACCCAAAATTAAAAAAGAAAAACCACGTAAGAAATGGATTTTCATACACTTTTCTCTCCCGCTCAGATGCGTTTTCTCCCCGCATATTTGTTCGATATGCAATGACGTACTTTCTACCGTAAATTTGATAAAGTATCAAGGTACTTTCCAAGCAGGTGTAGTATAAAAAATATTGTTGTTCGTTCGTGGTTCGTCTGATTTTGAAAGTTTATTATTTAACAGAATGAGTTCAAGTGAAGTGATGAAAATGACTGCGATGAACTTATTTTAACGCCACCTGAAATTCAAGAGGCGGCAAGAGCCGTAATAGAAAACTTGTTACCACCAAAATCGAAAGGAAAAAGTTCTGCCTTAGTGGGTAGGTACTACAGAAATCAGAAATTTATTTCAACGGGAACAATCTAGATTCTGCTTGTTTTAATTTCCGCGCATTGTTTCAGAAAAATCATATACAAGCCTTGGCCACAACTAGGCATTGATGGAATCACGTATGTGTGCCTCGGCTTCAAATAAAAATCATATATCCTTGCGTTTTCCGTGTGTATGTATATGTGCGTGCGTGTGCGTGTGCGTGCGTGTGTGTGTGTGTGTGTGTGTGTGTGTGTGTGTGTGTGTGTGTGTGTGTGTGTATGTGTGTGTGTGTGTGTGTGCGTGTGTGTGTGATTGCGTGTGCGTGCGTGCGTGTGTGTGTGTGTGTATAAGTGTGACACTCACACGTCGGAGACGTATCCGGTGAGCAGCAGCGCGAGCGGCAGCGCGGCGTTGCGCACGGAGCCCACCAGCGTGCGCAGCCATTCGCGGCAGCCCAGGTCGAACTGCAACCGTCCACACAACACATGAACTAGGTACCAACGACATATTTCAGACAACGAAGCACAGCCGAAGCTGTGTTAGCTTGATCGCATTGAAATCAATCAAGTCGGATGTACTCCACTGCTGGACATAGGCAAGACACGCCTCTTCCTGGTGTCTTCGACCATCCTCCTCCAGCCTCTGCCAGCAGACCCAGTCGTTGGCCCAGTGAGCTGGTGGGCGTCCCACGCCAAGCTTTGCACCCCGTCGACCGTCGGTTCTTTGGCATTTGTGACCAGCCCAATGCCACTTCAGCTTGCTAATTGTCGGGTAATCGCGTAAGCATTTACTTGAGCTGAGCCCATCAAAAGCATACTGTCGTTTTACTCTCGAATACAACATTAATTTTATAGGGTATGTCAGTAACCTTAGTCCTTAGGCATAGTGAAACATGGATCTGCCCACCGGACCTCGTTCCACTTCTAGCTATAGCAGGCAAGCATTTGGTATAAAAAACCGATGTAGGGAAGCCTTTCATCATATCAACCCATTATTATGTCCCCACCGAGGGGGAGGGTCTCTTCCCTGATGGAGGTTTGTGAGACTAGTGGCTGGTCTTACTGTCAGAAGTTTTCAAACCGTCCTAAGGCCTCTGACTTGGCTTGACGACTGCCATATTATTATATCGACGGCACCGGCACCAACTGCTTAACGTGCTTTGCGAAGCACGGAACCGCTCGGAAAAATGCCACTAGCGTTAGTCATACATATGTAGATCGGTCACCCAACCATAGACTGAACGCTATATGGCGCCCTATGGTGCTTAGGCAAGCCTTTACTCTGACTTTGTCTTCTTTCTACGATATTGGGCCGGGATGAGGCCTTGTAGGATTGGCTTCTTACTAGCACCTAGTCTAAGCACATTTTGTACGTCATAGTGCAATTAGAGAAACTTAAATCATAGGTCGTTTTGTCTGGTCCATGAAATTAAACGAACTGCTACCAATAAGAGCCGCACGCATTGGCGTACGGCCACTGAATATTACTCATGTAGTAGTTTTTGATGCATTACAGTAAAAAAATGTTTCTTTTTTTTAACTATAATTTTAATTAGAGAAAGGGTCTAGATAGAAATTACTTTGCTGTTTGCTGCACCTTGCGCGACCTTTTTATAAAGTAAGTTCGCAGACTATCTGGGTTATCGATAAGTTGATACGCACGTACCTACCTAATTAGTTTTGTCTTATGCATTTTAGTTCACGGCCGTCTATTGTAGTGTATTTTTAAAATTGGTGTAGGTACCTACTATAAGTATATTACATAAATATGTATACAAAATATTTTTACATCTACAAAATGATTACAAAATCTGAGACTTACTTCGGCACACTATTGTTCGACTCGAACACTTTCGCGGACCACTAGATTTTGTTTGTAAAATTCAATTATTGCTTCAATTATAATTTTATCAGATACAAAGCCAATTATTGAATTCCACTTTTGCGCTGTAGATAGAGAAAAAACATAAAACGGACATGAGCGAGTGGTGACGTCGTCCTTGACATTCATAAAAACAACATTTTGTTTGTTTTTTGAATAAAAATATTTGTATTGAATTGGTGAGAACCACCGACGGTTCCATGTCTATATCTATACCAATATTATAAAGCAGAAATGTTTGTAAGTCTGTATGTTGGGTGTAGGTAAGGGGTAATCTCCGAAAGTACTTATCCAATTTCGAAAACTGTTTCACCAGTATTTAGATGGACCTTAGGGTAGACATGAACTATAGGCTAATCGGCTAAACGGCTATAGGATGACGAGGGCACTGCTTAACTACTAGATAGTTCAGAAATCGACCCTCGCATTTTCCTCCAGCTTTTCCCGAATTTACCCATACCACCCTAACCTGTCTATTGTATATCTTTGTGTGTTGTGGGAATTTAATAAATAATTATCTGTCTATATATCTAAACGAAACGTAAAAAAAAACCACCTCAGAGAATATAGTTTCCGTGTTGGACTCGTAGACGAACTGGTCGCAGGCGAGGAGCTCCTCGGGATGGAAGAGGTCGCGCGAGCAGGTATCACCGGGCGCGGGCGCGGGCGCGGGCGCGGCGGTCGCGTTGAGCGGCGTGTACCGGCGGCACGGCAGCGTGGGCAGCACGGCCGCCGCCGCGCCGCCCAGCTGCGCCGCCGCCGCCGCCTCGCACTCCGGCACCAGGCACCTGAAAGCCGAGAGAGCAACACCAACTTACTATAATAATGTAATTTATACGGACGGGATGTCCTACGTTAAGCTGAATCCAGGTTGTCTAACCAACAAAACCCTTTGAGATAGCAATTGACGACCTCTGTGGCGCAGCGGTTAGCGCATCAGCCTACCATCGTCGAGGTCCCGGGTTCGAATCTCAGCTGGGGACAAAAAAAAATCCTGGTCTTGGATGTTTCCATGTTTGTGATGTCGCTGTTTCTGCTTCTACTGTATTCTAGTATGGGGACAGAAGCAATGTATCAAATGTATGTGCCTGTATGTAAATGTTTATGTTTAATTAGTAGGTATGAAACTTGACAGTTAGAATATTCTAGGATTTGGTTCCTACTGTAGTATAGGACTAGGGGCAGAGATCTAGAACCAGTGTCCGAATTGAGAATTTTGCTAAGCAAATAGTTGACTGTATGTAGTGTTGCTTCATCAAATTTCTCAGAAAAGAGCGTGACAGAACGTTATATACTTAAATATTTATTAAGTGAAATTTTCATGTCGGAAATCAGCCACTATAAATGTTGTTTAGATACTATGTTATATCTTGTAGCAATCTTGCAATGTGCCTGCAATATTTACAGGTAGACACCTATTGTGGCAAGTCATGTTACCAATTAATTAAGATAGATATGTAGATAATACATTTATTTATATTTAGATACGCACATAGCACGTAGACACACAAAACGATAACTATAAGACTAAGGTCACTAAGGTAATAAATTCACACACTTTTTCTGGCATTCACCCTTGACTTGGCAAGTAACATCGCAGATTTCCACTTTGGAGTGCGTTTTTAGTTACACTTTACTGCACTATTAAAAAATTAACATAATAAAAAATAGAGGTTTGTGACAAAAATTACGTGCAAAGGCGGACTTATTTCAAAAGAAATAAGGAATTTTCAGTGGATTATGAGAGTTTTTTTCAGACTGTGTTATCAATATAACAGTTTGACAACAGTTTTGGTGCTCCAAAACCTGACACTTATCGCTTGACACATATACGCGGTCAACACTTCCACAGCACAGATACCTATAATATTTTACCTGTTCTCCATATAAATAACTGATGAATAAATTACATGATAATTACTGTCACACATAATATCACGATTTGTTAGCAACTATGTACAAATATGCGTGTGTTTTATGATTATTGCAAAAAATGTTAACTTCAATACTACGTTGTAATAGCTGTAGCTGCGTTGAATGCTGTAATATTAGCAACCTATAGTGACAGGGTCACTATAGGTCAGAGTCAAGGCATTTCCATAGTTAGCTTTCCACTCTGGCGTCAACATAGAGCAGCTCTCACCGGAAAGGCACCTGGTCGGCCACAAAGACGTAGTTGAGCGAGTAGCAGGCGGCCAGCAGGTTGGGCAGGCACAGCAGCAGCAGCACGTAGCGCTGGTACAGCCCGAACGAGCCCAGCTGCGCCAGGAGGGCCTCCAGGGCTTCTCCCGCTCCTGAAGCATCCGGCGCCCCCAATGAACTCTGAGACCCTCGCGAGTTTCCCTCCGAGTCTGTGCGGTCAGCAGCCGCGAGCCTGGAGTCCTCATCGACGGCGGCGGCGGGCCGCTGCCGCCACGTCCCCCGCCCCCGCTCCGGGCCCCCCGCGCTCGCCTCTACACCCGCCGCGGTTGACATTGCGGGGTCTACTGCCGCTGCAGACGCCCGATAAGATACCCGATAATTTAAACCTAATCTAATTTGAGATAGTGGCGCCTTTGAGTTACTTGTGTGCCCAGGCTGAGATAAAACAAACAAATCACAGAGTATTGTTTCTGCGCACAAGCCGAGCGCCGGGCGGCGGCGGCGGCGGCGCGTGATCAGCCGCGTCGTACCGTCCGGCGACGACTGGAGGCTTATCGACTTGGAAATAATAACGCATCATCGGAATGTGTAATTTTATGTTAATGTATTTTCCTTACAGTATGATCAGACCAAACTAGTAAATAAGGTTGGTTTGGCACGAGTAGGTACTTTAGTATTTATACTATAGTATCTACACTTATACCTGTATTGTAAGTTTGTGTTATCATACGTGATACTATGATCTGGGGTGCGATTACGTAAGACCTCCACTGTATTGAGTTGTCTGATTTAGCCTACTCCTAACTGTCAAATACATACATTCATATTTTGACACTTTGGAGTTGTCAAAATGCTTAACTTATAATGTAGAGTGGAGAGTTACGTAATACAAGGGCTGCTCCTATGTGACGGGCACCAAATCCTAAACGATTCCAATCATCAGAGTCCACTTCCAAGCAAATTGATCGCAAACGTCAGGATTCCGACGGGATTTTTGCGCATAATTGATATTTGCCTCATCTCTCTAATAAGAGGTAGAAAATTATGTCACATTTAAAATTTAAATATATAAAATAATACTAAATAAATGTATCATCTAGGTATCTATCTAAAACAATATTTGCATATTGAATAAGAAGAATATGTAGCACACAGTATCCACTAAATATTTCGACAAAAATACTGAACCTTTCCAACGGACCTTAACACGCTGCGCTGGCAGCATTTTCACGTTGCAACGCCGGAGACCCTTTGGGAAAGTACGCGGCAGTCGGCGGTCGAGCCCAGCCCCTCAATTGGTTGCTCTGCTGATTTTGGGTGTAGCGTTAAAGCCTTTTCAGCATAGAATAGAAATAGTTTTATTCACAAACATACATACTCGGTCCGAGTGTATTAAGATCGTGAATACTTGCAAGCGTCGCTTGCAAGTATTTCATGCGGTAACCTAACCTAACCTAACCTAACCTAACCGCATGAAAATTCAATAGTACCATTGCAAAGGTACCAGGGTTTAGCCTAGTTCAAAACAAAGCTAGACGCCTGTTGTTAACTTCGAGCAATATTTTTCACATTCGTTCTACCGTTTGACGTGGTTTTGTCAAAGGCGCTAACCATCCAATGCAGTGTAGATTTGTATTCCCACCGATATACCATGTATATGGTATATGGGTGTATAGGTTCGATATATCGTATAGATGGTATATGTTTGCTACTGCAGTGGACATGCTGCCTAGTGTGTAAGAGCGAGGGAAAAGAGGTATCAGGAGCTCGGCCAAATATAATTGATTGTGATGTCTTTGCCTAGTTATCATAGCACAGGGTATCCTAGTATGGTACCAGAACGAGGTTATTGTCTTGTGCGGAAGTTACTTATGATTACCATCGGATTTCAAATGTCTCCATCACAGGCAGCAAACCTCATCTTCACGAATACATGATTATGAGGTACTGATATATGATTGGCGTTTTTTTGTCAAAGGGGCTTACAACTTTGGCGCATCTAGCACTATTTTTCAGGAAGGACCTGTCCATGAAACCCTATGGCCTGCCACTCCGAGCACCAATGCATGAATGCATAGCCCAACATCTTGGCTGTAGTCACTATTAATTGCAATTAATTTTTTATTCGGATAAATAAAATAAAATAAAAATAAATAAACTCACGCCCGTTATCTATTTATTAGGAAAATTCCAGGTAAATATTATACACTCGCTGTTGCCCGCGACTATGTCCGCGTGGGCTTTAGTTGAGTAAAGTGTTTGCAAATAAGGTAGGGATAGTTTTGGCTCATGCAATGCGAAGAGCTTTCATACTAACTTCGCAACCCCCTCTTACCCCCTTAAGGGATGATTTTCGAAAAACTACTTTACACGTCTTCCATGATTTTCAATGAAGGACCTTGATGCTGAATTTCATTCCATTAACTTCAAAAACCTGAAAAACCTCCTGCCCCCTTAAGGGATGATTTTCGTAAAACTATTTTGCATGTATTTCATGACTTTAAATGAAGGACCTTCATATTGAATCTCATCCAAATAACTTCAAAAACGGCAAAGTTTCATACTAAGTTTGCACCCCAGTTTTTCCCCCTTGAGGGATGATTTAAAAAAAACTATTTTACACATGTTTCAAAGTTTTAAATGAAGAACCTTCGTACCAAATTTCATTCGGATAACTTCAAAAACAGCAAAGTTTCATACTAACTTTGAACCCCCATTTTACCCCCTTAGGGGATGAATATTCAAAAATCCTTTCTTAGTACTCCCTTACGTTACAAAAAAAACCCCTGTACAAAATTTCAAGTTTCTAACCTTTATAGTTTAGGCCCTGCGTTGATATGTCAGTCAGTCAGTCAGTCAGCTTCTCCTACGACGTAGTCGCGGGCAACAGCTAGTCTATATATATAAAATATAGACTAGCTGTTGCCCGCGACTACGTCCGCGTGGGCTAGTTGAGTAAAATGTTTGCAAATAAGATAGGGATACTTGTAGCGCATGCGAAAGAGTTTTCCTACTAACTTCGCAACCCCATCTTACCCCCTTAAGGGATGATTTTCGAAAAACTATTTTACATGTATTTCATAAATATTAATAAAGGAACTTCATATTGAATTTCATTCGAATAACTTCAAAAACGGCAAAGTTTCATACTGACTTTGCACCCCCCTCTCACCACCTTAAGGGATGATTTTCGAAAAACTATTTTACTTGTGTTTCATGACTTTCAATGAAGGACCTTCATATTGAATCTCATTCGAATAACTTAAAAAACGGCAAAGTTTCATACTAAGTTTGCACCCCCTTTTTCCCCCTTAAGGGACCATTTTACACATGTTTTATAATTTTAAATGAAAAACCTTCGTACCAAATTTCATTCGAATAGCTGCAAAAACGGCAAAGTTTCATACTAACTTTGAACCCCCATTTTACCCCTTTAGGGGATGAATTTTCAAAAATCCTTTCTTAGTGCTCCCCTACGTTACAAAAGAAACCTCTGTGCAAAATTTCAAGTTTCTATCTTATAGTTTAGGCCCTGCGTTGATATGTCAGTGAGTCAGTCAGTTAGCTTCCCCTTTTATATAGATAGACAAGCTGTTGCCCTCGACTACGTCCGCGTGGGCTTTAGTTGAGTAAAGTGTTTGCAAATAAGATAGGGATACTTTTAGCGCATGCGAAAGAGCTTTCATACTAACTTCGCAACCCCCTCTTACCCCATTAAGGGATGATTTTCAAAAAACTATTTTACATGTATTTCATAAATTTTAATGAAGGACCTTCATGCTGATTTTCATTCGAATAACTTCAAAAATGGCTAAGTTTTATACTAACTTTGCACCCCCCTTTTACCCCCTTAAGGGATGATTTTTTAAAAACTATTTTACATGTATTTCATAAATTTTAATGACGGAACTTCATATTGAATTTCATTCGAATAACTTCAAAAACGGCAAAGTTTCATACTAACTTTGCACCCCCCCCTCTTACCCCCTTAAGGGATGATTTTAAAAAAACTATTTTACACATATTTCATGATTTTAAATGAAGGACCTTCGTACTAAATATCATTTGAATAACTTCAAAAACGGCAAAGTTTCATACTAACTTTGCACCCCCCCTTTTCCCCCCTTAAGGGATGATTTTTGAAAAACTATTTTACACGTGTTTCATGATTTTAAACGAAAAAAACGAGTTTTATACTAACTTTGCACCCCAATTTTACCCCTTTAGGGGGTGGAATTTTGAAAAAATCCTTTCTTGGTGCTACCCTACGTTATAAAAGGATCTCCTGTGCAAAATTTCAAGTTTCTAACCCTTATAGTTTGGGCCCTGCGTTGATATGTCAGTCAGTCAGTCAGTCATTCAGTCAGTCAGTCAGCTTCTCCTTTTATATATATAGATAGATTACATCGTGCATCGCTTCGTGAGCTGACAATACATTGTCGCTGTAGAGCATACTGCCACCGCGCGCCAGTCGACTCAACACAAACGACTTAATTCTGTAAACGGAATAAACAATCATGAACAGTCTGAATAAACACCACTCCTACATACAACATCTGCTGTGCGACAGAGCGAGAGCTGTAAGCGCTCACTTCTCTCTTGCACTTAATCTGTACTAATTTACTGTTCTAATCAGCTACGTAATGTACCCATACTATAGAATGGTCAAAATAAACTATGATTCGTAGTTTTATAAAACGCACCCCAGTGGTGGGCTCTAGACCGTTTACTCCCCTATCTGCGCTAGAGTAAAATATATGAGTATATAATATTAATATATACATACAATCACTGCCTTCATCAGATTCATTTGGCTCTACAGCTGTGTAGCAATATACAGCTAGGTTTGAATATACAGCTGCAATTTGACTACCACACAAATAGATTGCCAATATCTCGAAGATAAGCGGCACTAGCGTGGGCGCCTCAAAGTGCTTTCATGTCTCAAACAGACCTCGTGACTACTAGTTCACGCAAGGTAACTGCTCTCGTACTTGTATTGTCAAAGCGATTGCATCAGCCGCTCTATTGAGTGTTGAGACACATTATTTGATCAGGGCAGAGCCCGATACGGTCGAGTGAGATGCGGCCGTGACCGGGCGCGCTGGGGCTGCAGCGGCGGCGGCGGCGGCGGCGGCGGCTGGGGGCAGTCGGCGGCAGCATGGCGGCGGGCGGGCACGTGCAGCTGGACGGAGTGCTGCGGCAGCTGGGCCAGGCGGGCCGCTACCACCGGCGCGTGTACGCGCTGGTCGCGCTGGCCGCCGTGCAGGTGGGCCTGCTGCACACCACATACATCTTCCTCGCGGCCGATCTGCCTTACAGGTGAGTCACTACTCTGTCAGCCCTTCTCGGAGTGCTTTGGCTTCTACTTGTCCTAAGGATGTTTTCGGACACCAATCGTCTAACAGAACTTTAGGCCTACTATGCAGCCGTGCAACAGCGCGGTAGAGAGAACAATTTTATTTGACAGAGAATTTAGAACTTCTCAGACAAATTAATCAATGGTTTGTGTGATAGTTTGCCACACGTAATGTGCATAATTTTTTGAGCGCTATAATAGGTCTACTAGGTCTAGGAGTCTATCCGTGAAGTACAGCAGTACCTACCTTGGTCGACGGATATAATAGACATCGCCAAATTATGTTATTTCATGTAATTTTCTTATTGTATCGTAGGTACAACGAATTCATGTCGTGTGTAGGACAAAAAATGAATAATCCCGTCAAGTTTTTTGTCAATTTTGGTAGAGTCACACGAAATCACAAAATAATTGTATCCGTCTTGAGTGGCATTATAGAGTCTCTAGAAGTTACTGAAGTTTTTAAAAACTGCAAAAGAAAGAACCCAGATAGGTTAAGTTTTTGTGGTTGGACTAGTTTGAAACATGCAGAGAGCTAGCTTGCCCCGAGTTTGACTTGAACTTTCTAAAGTTCCGCTCGTCAAAGTTCATGCTATCTGGAAGGGTTATAAACTCTTATTTGTAAATAGTCCAGTCTGACATAAATAAAAGGAGAAGCTGACTGACTGACTGACTGACTGACTGACTGACTGACTGACTGACTGACTGACTGACTGACTGACTGACTGACTGACTGACTGACTGACAGACTGACTGACTGACTGACTGACTGACTGACTGACTGACTGACTGACTAAGGGTTAGAAACTTGAAATTTTGCACAGGGGTTCCGTTTGTAACGTAGGGGAGCACTCAGAAAGGATTTTTGAAAATTAATCCCCTAAGGGGGTACATGGTACTCTTCCTAGACTACTATATAGGATGAGTACAAAGCTACAAACCAGAATGTTATTTCGTTGTTTGTTTATGGTCTTGTACACAGCTGTACTCTACTAATAAAACCATTAAGAAAGATTAACCATTATTGTTTGTTAAAGAGGTTAATACCTCTTTAACAAACAATAATGGTTAATGCCTCATTAGCCTAGGGATAGTAAATGATAACGAGGTACAGTAAATGAAAGGCGTCAAAAATAACTTGCCTACTTTTGTAGGTAAGTCATGTCTGAGAGGACGGAGCCCTCAGCTAGAGACACATAAAGTGTCGCCTTGGTTCCGTATATTTCCTGTGCACATTGAATCACATCTAAACGTCTCAATGTTTCCACTTTCTCGTTGATATTCATAATGGTAACTTCCGAAAGTATCTACTCTATTCGATGCTCATACTTAAGTCGTGCGAATCGGGTAGCAGCAAGTACTATGTAATTGGTCACCATTGGTTATCCTTTATTTACATACATAAACATACGCCTGTGTCCCAGAGGGGTAGGCAGAAACCAGGGACTGCCACCTGCCACGACCCTGACAAATCACTTTCGCTTCATCGACAACGATTAGCATGCACGGCGGCATCTCGGTTTCGGGTACTTTTTATCTTGCCCTTTTTATCGTTGGTTATCGGTTCTTACGTCAATTTCCGTTTTGTCAAAATATGGATGTATTTGAGTGACCGAAGTAGGTTAAATCGGACGAGTTCATACATCGAAGAAGTTACGTAGTAGCACGCCTGTACGCGGTCTGCCCACTCCGCTTTCGTGAGTCAGCTCGGCAGTTACCTACGTTGCGGGGATTGCACTGTGGGCACGGATAGTTAGGTCGCGCGACGAGGCCGCGGCCGGCCAGCAGCATCAGTGCATCAGTGTGCCGCCGCCCGCCGCGCGCCATGGTGGACGCCGAGCGCGTGCTGCGCGAGCTGGGCCCGCTGCGCCGGTTCCACCTGCTCAACTATGCGCTGCTGGCGCTGGCCACGCTCGCCGCCGCGCAGTACGCCGTCAACTACATATTCCTGGCCGGGGAAGTGCCTCACAGGTGACTCTACGATGCCGACGCCTCGTTTCTGGGGTGGCTAATATTAATGAGTTTCGGTGATAACTGACAAAACAAGAATGATGGTGTGATAAATAAATAACTCCGATGAAGCACCGTATGCCGTCGATATCAGATCAACCGGCAGACAAACATTGGAATTGCAAAGTCACTTGTAACTGTAACGTACTCGAGTAGAGTTATGTTTAAGTTAGAGCGATATCGACAGGCTCGAAGGACCATATTATTTTAAGATAATTTGTATGGACTGGGCAACTCATCGCTGCAGAAGACTGCATCCCATGCTAGAAGTGTAGGTTCGAATCTGGTTTCGGTCGGAAATATTTTCCGAATTGTTTAATATTTTATACTTTCTTGTTTAAATTCGGTAGCAAAATGATCCTAAGTATAAAAAGCATTGATTTTAAACGACCATTAATGCGAATGAGTAGGTCAAAACATTCTTTGTGTGCTATGTTGTGTTTTCACTTTCGAATTTCGAGCGATGTTTACGAACGCGTAAACATCGCTCGCGGTCATCCCACACGAGTTCGGGAGAGTACCTACATAGTATGTGAGTATTTCTCAGACGTAAAGTGATTTTAAGTAGAGTTAACCAATAAATGGTTTCCTCCTAGGCGGTCTGGCGCAAGTGGCCGTGCCGGGCCTGAGCGACGACTCCGTGCTCCGGTGTTGCCTACCTCATTCTACAGTAAATTTAAAACATCCATCTATACATATACTAAGACAGGCTTGATGGAAGCTGTGAAAGTCTATGATAATATGATAATATATTTATTTTGAAAAAGCAAATGTATAGCCTTTTCTTATTTTGTATTACTTGAAAGCTTTCGTAAGAGAAAAAGAAATACGGAAAAGGAAATCTGTTTTAACTTTGCAATACTCGTAACACCTAAATATCATTATTTATCACAAAGTTTTGTGTCCACCACTAATCCTAAAACGGGTTAGATATTAAACGTAAAACATTTACCTACAGGCACATACATTGCTTCTGGCCCCACACTAGGATACCCTGTGTCATGAGAACCAGAAACTACGACAGCACAAACATTTAAACATCCAAGACCTGGGGTTTTTCCCCCCAGCCGGGATTCGAACCTGGGACTTCTCGCATGGTAGGCAGATGAGCGAAGTCATCATAATATTATTAGGTACTATTAACATATTTCCAAGTTGCAAGCTTTCGTCTTTGTTTCTGAAGTAGTACCTACATATTTTGTTTGTTTTTTTTTTAAGATTTATTAAAACAGTTGCAGTTGGGACTGGGAGGCATACCCAAAAATGTAGAGTTGAAACTGTAGCGTTGGCTACCCAGCCGCGCCCGCCCTCGCCGCCTCCCCGTTCCGGCGCGCACTGCATGCTCTGCTCTGCATCTTTCTGAATGGAAGTAGGTATACGGAGTCGGGCCGTACATGGAACGACCGCCAGAGGTCTATGTAGAAGAGAAGAAGAAGAGGAAAATTCATTTATTTGACGACATAATACACAAAAAAAACACAAAACTACACATAACACATCATTTAACAGAGTGCGCAAAACATGTGACAACAAACAACAACAAAATAGGAATGAAAAAATGGGTGCCAGAAGTGTTCCTAGGTTTTAAATATTGAGCCCCAAAATGGGCCCACTCAGCATAATGTTGCAACAGAATACCTAAACTAGATCAAAGATCTGTATCTTAGGATGCCAGGCCTCCCAAACACTAGAGCAACAAAGTATGGAACATACTGTAGACACAATAAGTCAAGACCAACAGAGAAATTACAGAAAACAAGGATAGTATACAAAAATAGACACAAAAACCAAATAAACGGGTACTTACACTCATACACTCAGCCCTACGACTAAGGGCCGATCCTTCAATAGTCAGATAACCCCTATCTGAGGAATAAGAATGATCCGTTGCAACGAGGATTTTCAGTAGGGTCCAACTTACAACTATCTTCTACAATGATAATTCGATATCCATTGCCAAATCGATTAAATCTCAGATTGACAAGTAGATCTTGATTCCGATAAACTTTTGCCTGCAGCAGCGGCAGTGTTACTGTCTGTAGACTATTATAGAATAGAATGAATAGGCAATTATCCAGAAGAGATAAAGAAGTACGTCTTCTTTTCTACCACCGTGCTGCACTCCGCAACTGCTGGGTCGTTAGAGGCTGCCGATGTCATCAGCACATCGATCGCCGCGGCTGGAGCTAAGCCCGTTTGAGCTACGTTCATTTCTGACTTCTCGACTTTAGGAACTCACAAACCATAGTGGCGGCGGCGGTGGCTGTCATTTATTGCAGTAGTAAGTATAAGTATAGTCGTGTTAAAGTCAACGCGTTCTGATTTATTTAGCGGTCAATCAATCAATTGCAGTCAAAACGCAGTAAGTGACTGCCATCACCACCGCGACCGCTTTGGCTTTTAAATTCCATTAGCCTGACCAGAATGTCCCGACATCCTGGAGTACTCCAAAAAATTATAACACTTTTTGGATTGGTTTTTTTCTATAAAGATCGTGGCACGTTGCGAACCTACATCTTTGACTACCGCTCTAAAATGCAATACAGTCGCGTAACTTTGTGTACGTAGCTACTTTCTAGTCTACTTTCAAATCATAAATTGGGAGAAATAAAATAACGCCGACTAACTACAACTATTATCGACGACTACCAAATAATTCGGCGAATATTTAATCTTTTTTAAATAAAAATCAGTTGTGCCATAAAATTAACATATCAGAGAGTTGTGTCAGACGGATCATTCCTCAGTCAAGACAAGTCTTTAGCTACGTTAGAGCGTCTTGTGGCCGGTCATGACCTATAGAGACGAAACGTGGATACGGCAGAAGGACCGGTCCAACGATGTAAAGAATTTATAGTATCTTCATTAACTGTAAAGGCAAAGTTTAACGTTGTTTAGCCATATAAATTTTGTCCTACGATCTATTCTCTATCTTCTATTGGTACTTAGGTACCAATCATACAAAAAAAAAACATAAAAATCCGCAAAGCCACGATTTTTTTTTAGATCGGAATAAGCTGCCTTGGGATCGGATTAATCGAGCTAAGTGATTGACTAGCCTGTTGTAAAACTATCTAACCCGAACGGCTGGCCAATCTCTGCCGATCCAAAGTGCAATGTTTTTGTGGTCAGACTAGCCGGATCTCAGTTGCTTAGCCTGAGAAGAGGGACAACAAAATATAAAAATGATTTGTCAACACTTCAACGTTTACTGCCAAGTTGTTCTAGAGATACAACATTTCGTTACCATGCATTAGAAGGATCTCTTATTTCCACTGGGGGCCGTCATACTGTTGGTAATTTAATTTAATTTTTGTTTATTAGGGAAAACAAACCGTAGTAGGTACATACAATAATAACTTAACATAAATACTTAATTATTTAATATATTAAGTAATTCTACCTCAAGCGCCGTTAACCACAGATTGAATTAACTAAAGAAATTAAAACAGAGAACTTTTATTACATTTTTGTGCGTTTTAGACGTTGCAAAGCGTGAATGCTTCGCATAGAAATTGTTTTTTTTTGTTTGGGATAATAGCATAGAATATAGGTACATGTTAGCGACCACATCATAACATAACGATGGTGTTAGCAATATACCATCGCTGTGGATATTCGTTTAAGTCACGTGTAGCTAACGATTACACGAGACTTTAAGGATAATGGTGGCCCTCATTTACTAAAGTTAATTATAGGAAATACCAGTCACCCAAAAGTACTTAGGTGATGAGTCGACGAACGTTTACGTCGGTAATTCATTAACAGTGGAGAGCCCAGCGACAAAGCTTGAACATGTTATTATTATTACGGTAAATAGATCGTATTCATCATCAACCCATTATGTCTCCACCGAGGGGCACGGGTCTCTTCCCTGAGGAAGGTGTAGGCCATACTCCACCACGGAGGCCAAGTCCGGATTGGTGGAGGATTGTAAAACTAGTAGCTGGTCTTTCAGAAGTTTTCAAGCCGCCCTAAGGCCTCTGACTTGGCTTAACGACTGCCATCTATCGACGGCAGCCGGCACCAAATGCTTAACGTGGCTTGCGAAGCACAGAACGGCTCGGAAAAATGCCACTAGAACGGTCATCCATCCATCCAAAGAACGCGATCTATGTTGCTTAACCTTCGTGACCGTTTAAGATCACTTAGGCGGCCGGGGCTCAGCTGTACCAGTTTTTATGAAACATTTCGTGTATATGGTAGGTTGCATAGGTCGTAGGCTAAATAATTTGGCAAAACAACGTTTGCCGGGTCAGCTAGTATTACTCGTATACGAGGGCTGCTACTTATGTATGCGGAATAGAAAAAATAAACAAACAAATGTATATGGCTAAATATGCTTTTATTGTATTTCAAAGTATTCTCCACTATGATCGATGCACTTTTGCATTCGATGAAACCAATTTGTAAAACACTTTTTCCACTCTGATTGAGGTATCTCCAAAACGTGCTGTTTGAACGTATCTACGGCATCTTCACGGGTCGAAAATCGTTGACCACGTAATTTATTCTTTACATTTGGGAATAAATAGAAACCATTGGGAGCCAAATCAGGGCTGTACGGTGGATACCCGTCAATTCTATTTTTTGACCATCCAAAAATGTAGTTGTTTCCTGAGGTGTATGACAGCTGGCATTGTCATGGTGAAGTATGATTCTGCGTCGCTGGTTGTTTTGGCGTATTTCTTCAAATACTTCCGGCAAACAAATGGTCGTGTACCACTCCGAATTAACCGTTCTGCGATTCTCCAGTGAGTGGTATTGTAGCCACATGGCCAATAATACAAAAAAAGCAGGCCACCATTTGCTGTACAGTGCTTTTTGCACGAGCCACTTTCGTAGGGTTCGGCTCATTTTGAAACACCCAAACTGTTGATTGTTGTTTAGTTTCGGGATCGTACGCGTAGATCCAGGATTCGTCACCTCTGTAGATATTATAAACAGATTTTGAGTCGCCTCCGTTGAATTTTTTTAAGGTTTTCTTGCACCATTCGACGCGAGCATCTTTTTGATCCTGAGTTAAGTTGTGCGGGATCCAACGCGAACAATTTTTTTACACACAAATGTTCATGTAATATCCTATGAATGCTCGTCATACATATGCCCAGAATAGCCTCAATCTCGCGATACGTAACATGGCGGTCTTGCATTATTAGTTTTCGCACAGCTTCAATATTTTGTGGCACAACCACCGATTTCGGGCGACCTTCTTTAACTTCGTCTGTGAGCTTACTGCGCCCGCGATTAAACTCACTAAACCAGTGATACACAGTCGTTTTTGATGGAGCTTCACCACCAAAAGTCGAAGTTAATTAATCTACGCACTGTTGTTGCGTTAAACCACGTCGAAAATCGTAATAAATCATAGCACGAATATTTTCACGAGTGAGTTCCATTTTTTCAGCGATATGACATTTTAAACCCAACAAAAACAAAACACTAACGTATATAAGAGAAAAATATTAGCGGCCAGTATTTAAAAAAAGAACGAATTTGACCATGGAGGTCAGACATTGCGTTTAAAATTATTGGAATCCCAGATTCCGCATACATAAGTAGCAGCCTATGTAATATGATTACATGCGTGGTGGTTACCTAGCTAGTTATTTATCTAAGTGGCCAAACCTCAAGTAAATTGCTATTGTCAGAGTCTCATTTGGATGATTTTCACAAAGTAGGTACTTAATAGAGCGGCATCGTTAATTCGAGTTTGCAGTCTCAGCGTATAAATTATTTTATTAATATGACCAGAAAACAATATTTTAATATCAACTTCAAGGTCAACAAAATGTTTGCCGCTGCCTTCGGGTCAAATTCGTAGTAAAAAAAGAGCAGTGGAAAAAACAGCTTCAAACTCCATCATATCTCGAATCATCATCATCATCATCATCAACACATCCACCGAGGTGCACGGGTCTCTTCCATGAGGAAGGTATAGGCCATACTCCACCACGGGGGCTAAGTCCGGATTGGTGGACGCTTGTAAGACTAGTAGCCACTAGCTGGTCTTACTGTCAGAAGTTTTCAAGCCGCTCTAAGGCCTCTGACTTGGCTTAACGACTGCCATCTATTGATGACAGCCGGCACCAAGTGCTTAAAGTGACTTGCGAAGCACGGAACCGCTTGGAAAAATGCCACTAGCGTTAGACATAGACGGTCACCCATCCATGAACTGAACGCGCCCTATGTTGCTTAACCTTCGTGATCGTTTAAGATCACTCAGGCAGCCGGGGCTACGAGCGATTCAATCAGAATCATTTGATCATATCTCAATAATTTAAAAAACTTACTAATTTAAACTAAAACACTTCACCAGAAGTTATCGTGCGTATACTGAGTTTTTTCATTCACTCTCGATAGTGAGAGCGTTTGCGATTTGCATAGGAGTGACAAAGAGACAACTATATGGCGCGCTCTGTCACTCCTATACAAACTGCAAACGCTCTCGCTATCGAAAGTGAAGGACAAAACTCAGTATAAGCACTTTACTAATAACTCGAAAAAGAGTGATCGGGATTCTCTTTCACCGCGATCATGAATATGTTTTAGTCAATATCACAACATCGGCGGTGCACAGACAAATAACTAGATGCTTACACGACATTTCTATAACAATCGATTACCATGAATAATTTAAAAAAATAAGTTCCTTCTTGTGAAGAGACTTGAAGTCTGAATATAGACCTGTCTTTAACGATGCTGATGTAGCTATATATATATATATATATATATTTAGCTCTATAGCTCTATAGCTCAACATCGTTAAACATATTAATTTAATAGAAAGGGCTTTTGTCAGGATGGTCAACGGTGGCAATTGCAAGTCACAAGTGGCAGTCCCTGGTCTCAGCCTAGCCCTCTGGGATATAAGTATGTTTGTAGAAAAAGCTTGTGGCAGCTACACAAATTCTGAAACAAATTATTGTGTACAGTTCAACGTCCTAATAATTACTCTAACAGAAAGAGCTTATAGCAGCTGTACGAGTATCATTAGTATAATTATTATAAAAAAAACATATTTTTAATATTGTATAAACATATGGTATCAGTGATCGCGAAAGTTCCATTCTATTCACAATGGCTGCGGGTCTCCCCGCTCGTCCTTCAAACAGACCGTTTCTCATTTCAGATGCTTGATAGAGGAATGCGAGTCGTCGGCCTTAGGCAACAGCTCCGCGCTGTGGGCGCAGGACGCGCCGCAGCCGGCGTGGCTGGCGGCGGCACAGCCCGGGGCCGGCGCTTCGCCCCGCCAGCTGCGCTGCCAGCGCCGCGCCCCCGCCGCCCCCGCCGCTCCCGAAGACCCCGCCACCCCCGGCGACGCCTGCGGCCCCCACAGCTTCGCAGAGGCGCTGCAGCCGTGCGAGCACTGGCTCTACGCCTCACACGACACCATCGTCGCCGAGGTACGTCGTGCTGAACAAACATCTTCTCATCTACTCTGACGTCATTGAACAATACACCGACGGGCTGCTCGGCTGATTGATTGAACAATAGAACGCGTGGTGCATAAAGTAGGCTAAAGTGCTACGAGCGCAACAACCGTTCATTACATAGCGCATTAACTTAGCGTCGTACGTATAACAAGAGTCAGTAACAGTAGTTAAAAATAGATAACAGTGTCATGTTATAATAGTCGGTCCAGCTACAATGGGAAGGTATTATTGCAGCGAGTCTGCGACGCAGAGAATATGACATGTATGTGTCGTCAATGTTATCATAGTGGACTTTCCTTTAGTGTGTTCTTGGAGTGCACAATGCGAACATTATATTATTAAAGATAGGCTATTTACTTAATGCATACGACGATACTTTGTAATTACTAATTAAGAGATAAGGCCTCCGTTTAAATAAAAAAAAAACAACTATAAAGGTATTATACAAAGCCTGTGACTAGAGATAACATGGTCAGCATCAAACCACCTTGTTTGGTTGCCTAGCCAAGCTCCACATCGAACAGCTACTCTGCGGTTCATTCAAGGCGAGCTCTCACCTTGACCGCGCTGCGTGCTCGAGCACGCGCCCATCGGCGTCAGTGATGCGGTGCCATCGAATCCATTGTTGTCCAACTCGTAGGTGCGAACATTGATGCAACCTTCCTGTGCGCTTCGCAGTTGCATCATGTGATCAAGATTTTTTGTTTTAAGCTTGTGATTACCAATTCCACAAAACCCAATATTAAAATCGCTGAAGCATGCGCGCGCTACCTCGAGATTGGCAAACAAGTTGAGCGCGGGTCACCGCTCTCCGCCTCTTCAAGGACCGTGACTCTGCAAATACGAAGTCACATTGCATTAACGATGTTTATGATTGCACACTTTTACAACACACACTCAAATAGACACATATATTATAAATTCGTTTGTGTTTAGGTTGTTCCCCGGCCGGATAATAAATGACAACTTTGACGATCATAAAGTAAACATTTAGTTTTTATTGTGAATAAAATAAACAAAAAATATTTGACTTGACAATGAACTGCAAAGTCGGCAGTTGGGGCTGTACCGTTGGCGTTTACAGTGTTCGTTGCTGTTTCAGTTCAACTTGGCGTGCCAGGAGTGGAAGCGGACCTTGGTGGGCACCATCCACAACATCGGCATGTTGGTGTCTATGCCCATCTTCGGATACATCTCTGACAGGTGCGTGCGCGCAGTGAATCTTCAAATTTCACAGTTCTTTTCAAGGACGTTTACTGTTTACTGCTAGAACGATTGTTGTACTACGAAACAAAATCGCATTTACATTGGAGCAACCAGGAGATTAGGCATAAATATGTACATTTACCCTTAATCATTGAATTTAGAGGGAATGCCTTGATCTACTTACTGTATCCAGTAAGATACTAATTAGTGCTCTGCATAATTTCTACTTGACTCTGCTAATACCAGTACCGGTTACGCCGACAATGACCAATATGGTTGTACTAATAGGTATTTGTCATGATTTTCTTGTAATATATTTAACTTTATACGTAAGTTCGTCTATCCTTTTAATTAGGTACCATTATAATAATAGTCGTATCCGTCACCATGTAATTAGAGAGTCACGAATCGTGAGGTATGTAAACATTACATTGACAAGCATTGAATAATAAAAATATTGAAGGGTGGTTGTAAAAGGAAACGGAAACTAAAGAGGGGTTTGCAAATGGCTTCACGTCGCACGCTGGCGGCGGCGGGAGGCCATTGCGTTCCGGATTGTACCGCCGATCAGATCTACCGATGATCATATTGATTTATACTAAGTACGTTTGCACAACGGCTTTAGTAAGTGTATCGAACTATCAGCCCGAACATTGTCATGTCGTTACGGTCATAGTTCAATGTAAAACTGGCCAAGAGGACAATGTCCTATTTAACTGTCCTGTGGGGTGTCGCTTCGTGTCGGTTATCACTTCAGATCCAGAAAGAGAGATATATATATATATATCGATAGAGCAAGAACAGTGAAGCTTAGTGCGACCACTTTTATCGAGGTTCTTCTGATAAGCTGCGGTAAAGATGCGAGTTTTCTCGCTGGACCACGCAGGCAGTGTGCCACAGCGGTAGGGACGGAGACTTCAATTCGGTGGAGTTTTTTATGCAGTTCGGTGTACAATAAAAGTGACCCTGAGTTGGCTGCCTCAATGGTATAGCCGTTAGCATGCTTGACTACCAAAACAAAGATCATGGGTTCGATTCCCACAGTAAGTCGCCGTACTAGATTTGCACAAATAGCCTCAGTCTGGGTGTATTTCCATGTTCGTGATGTTCACCGTACGTATCCATACCGTAGCCCAGGGTATCCTAGTTTAGGACCAGGCCAAAGTGATTATGTTTTGTGGATATTTATCATTATTATAGTTTGGCGTGAAAGAGAAGATGGATATTCAACAGTGGGCTCTATTTACGGGCTGATTAGATAGTTTGATCGATTGAAAGAGTAACAAAACTTTCGGAGGCACATCAGGATTCAGTTCTATCCGACCCAGTCTTCAGATCCTCAGATTCGGTACTCCCCGTGATTGAAATCTGTAGATAAGACGATATGCCTTAACGAGAATGCCTATAATGAATGTCTTAGTCTAGCGCCGTGGGTGCCATTCACATTGGAGGCCACGACCACGACATACTTGAATTGAACAAGTGGCCTTGGTTTGAGTGCAATACCTTGTGTGAGATGTCGTATGTCGTCTACCCTAGTTCGGGACCACGACGAGTGCTTACTCAGATTGTCAGTCCACCAAGCTGGTAGGCGTCTTGCGCTGCGTACGAAGATCTGAGACAGAAGTGGCAAGGCCGGGACGAGTACGAGCTGACTGACAAGTTGTGTTGTATGGAAGTTACTATCATGTGGCCTCCACACTGCTCGCGAAGTTGACCGAGGTTAGGCGAATACGGTAAGTGTGGAGAGGCGTCTTACTTCGTCCAACCTCGAGTGTGTAGCTACGAGTACGTACTTCGGTCAACTTTCCCGAGTACTTTGCCGAGGAATTTCGCGAGTAGTCTGGAGGAGGCATTACAATTCAGGGAGGCACTACATTACATTCGACGACCTCTGTGGCGTAGTGGTTAGCGCATCTGCTTACCATGCGAGAGGTCCCGGGTTCGATCCCCGGCTGGAGAGACAAAAAAAATATTCCAGGTCTTGGATGTCTACATGTTTGTGACGTCGCAGTTTCTGGTTCCCAAGACACAGGGTATCCTAGTGTGGGGCCTGATGCAGTGTGAGTGCCTGTGTGTAAATGTTTATGTTGTTTAATTACGGGCAGAAACAAAGAGTAATGAGCGTGTCGGCAGATGGGGCCGCAAGATGTCGCTGACGCTGAGCTGCACGCTGGTGGGCGCGGTGGGCTCGCTGAAGGCCTTCTCTACCAGCTGGGGCATGTACGTGGCCGTCGAGTTCCTCGAGACCGTGGCCGGCGCCAGCGCCTTCCCCGCCGCCTACATCATGAGTGAGCATTGCTTTCCGTTGCTATATGTTACAAGCTGGGATTAGGTATTTTAGGGCGGCCGAGGATGTCGCGATGTCTTGACAAATTCTTCCTGGAACGGTTAGATGTGCCGAGTGACCGAAAATGGGGGAGCTCTTTGTCCTGCAGTGGTACACATTGCGGAGGCTCAAAAAGACAAAAACCTAAATGATAGTAAAAATTGGAGGTTCTACTCAGTAAGAACTATAATCTGTTCGGGATGATACGCCTGATGGTGTACACTGTTTAAATTATACAGGTGTTAGTAATTCTTGTGACGGTTTGAATACTGTGCGTGGGAGATATTTTTGATGGCTTGCCTAGCACCTGTACCTATGTTCTAAATATTCACTGGGAACAAGTGGTATAGGGTAGAGTAGGTGACACAACCATAAAACATGTTCTTGGTGGGTACCAGTTGACCTAAAAACACATTTCCTGGCTGGACGAAGTTTTCCAAGAACGTAAGAACCTATTGTGACTACAATAGTTTTATTGCTTCATCTTAAGTTATTGCTCTATTTCTGTACCTAGTTGCGAAACTAAATTGAACTCGTTTGTAAACTACAGTTAAGAGCACGGCATTATCTACGAGTATCGATCCAGAAATTTAATTGGTTTTTCCAAGAAGTTTAGTGTTAAAGACTAACTAAACTTCAACGTTTAATTTTAACTTCCATTTAATTTTGCAACTGAGTACAGAAATAGAGTGGTGACTAGCTCAAAGCTGCTATTTCATTTCACCACGTAGATCAATAATAAGTAATCAATAGCTATCAAGGCATATGTATACCCGTCAGAGACCTCTGTTCACGGTCTGAGTAAATAAACTCAGTCTTTCAGCGATGGTCATACATAATTACATATTAAACGGGTATCGTCGTCAACCCATTATGTCCCCACCGAGGGGCAAGGGTCTCTTCCCTGAGGAAGGCATAGGCCACACTCCACCACGGGGGCCAAGTCCGGATTGGTGGATGTTTGTAGGACCAGTGGCTGATCTTACTGTCAGAAGTTTTCAAGCCGCCCTAAGGCCTCTGACTTGGCTTAACGTGCCCTGCGAAGCACGGAATCGCTCGGAAAAATTAAACGGGTATTATAGAGATTAATTATTACTTAACATTTACTTAAATTCCCTTGAGTTTCGGCAACGTTGCAGCTGCTTGTCTATCTATCCGTGACCAAAACGTCGAAGGTACTATAAACAAATCGGGGATGCTAAGCTGCGGTTCGCCTGCAGCGATCGAGCTGCTGGGGCAGGACAAGCGCGTGCTGACGACGGCGTTCCTGGGCGTGATGCTGGTGCTGGGCGGGCTGGGCTTCGCGCTGCTGGCGCACACCTTCCGCTACTGGCGCACCTTCATCCTGGTCGCCTACCCGCCCTCGCTGCTCTTCCTCTCCTACTTCTACCTGCTGCCCGAGAGCATCCGGTGGCTTCTCTCCAAGGTACGCTCGGAGCAGAACTCCGTTCGTGTAATGATTACTCCCTCGTTGATCTAGCTTAACACGGTTAACACGCTTGACCATCAAAACACAGGGCGTGGTTTCGATTCTCACAGAAGACGGCTGTGACTGCTGCGATGACCATCGTACACTGATACTATCGAGATGATTTATAAGATAAAAAAAATAAAAAACAGTTTTATAAATGTTGAAGTTATGTACGTAGTAACAAGTTATTGCTGATATGATAAAGATACGAATGAGCACATTTCTATGTCTAGGTAACATAAAATACTATGGGTTGTCGTGATGTAAAGGGTGATTTTACTTAACATAACATAACATAACATAACATAACATTGTAACATAACATAACATAACTTAACTTCATTTTGTTGTATATGATTACGTAGTACGAAAAAAGGCATTAAATAAATATTATTATTACAAAATTTACTGAACATTTTCAATGGGAAGCTAGTTTTTACGCTCTACAAAATATAACTTCTATATCAAGAGTAGAATCAGTACAATGAGTAGAATCTTCCCTTCGGTTTGTTACAAATAATGATGGAATAATAATTTTATTATTATTCTAGGCCTAGAAGACGTTGGAAAGACGATCTCGACCAACATCTGCCGGAGTGGTCTGATGTGGCCCAGGACCGAAAACTTTGGACTGAACTGGGGGAAGCCTTTGCCAAGCAGTGGGACACAAAAATGGAGGCAAAGTAAAAAAAAAAAAATATAGCAATAAAATAATGAATGTTCCAGGGCCGGAATGAGGAGGCGGCCGAGCTCATCACGAGGGCGGCGGAGATGAACGGCGTCACGCTCAGCGACGACACGCTCAAGCAGCTCGCCGCCGACCGCGCGCTCGCTGATAAGGTACGGATATATACTGCATGTTCTATGGGGTTGTCTGAAAGAGATCGCTTTTGGCGATAAGACCGCCAATTGTATACGGCAAAACTTAGATATGTAAGATTTCTAATGTATTTTTTTTCTGGTGTTTACAATAAAGGAGGGGGCGGGGGCGGAGGGGGCGGGGGCGGGGCTGTGGCGGCAGGTGCTGCGCTCGCGCGTGGTGCTGACGCGGCTCGCCATCTGCGCCTGGTGGTGGATCACCTGCACCTTCGTCTTCTACGGGCTCGCCATCAACTCGGTCTTTACTTTTTTGTCACCTATATTTTACAGTAGCAACATGACTAATTTTTTTATTATAGAAAAGAAACCAGTTATCTAGGGCCTGTGCTGCATCACTCTAGGTGCGGACTTTTTCAAGTTATTTTGATAAGTGAATGAATGAATGAATGTATATTGTCACAGCATGCTTACAGAATAATTAATATTAATAATAGTTATTATATAATATACAGCGTGTGACAAAGGGGCTATTTCAGCATTTGCTGTTTCTATTTGAAACAGCGCTGGTTTTCAAATAGCACCTTCTTACAATATAAAAAAGACACACCATGCAGGTAGGGCGATAAATCAATACAATTTAACTACAATTTAGAATAAATAATACGAATTAACTACAATCATTGAATTTAGACAATTTAGAATATTACGAATTAATAGCAGTACATATTCAATAATACAATAAATATAATTAATTAATTAATAGCGAAATCAATAATGTCATGGATAAAAACCAATATAATAAAAATAATGACAGGGCTACTAGTTATTGTTCTGTTGTTTATCTGGAAGAAGTCGGCGAAATTTACGTTTAAAAGAAACAAGAGTCATCAATTGGCGCAAGGGTGGAGGTAAGTCAATCCATATTTTTGTGGCTGCATATTTGAAGATACCCCTATATCCTGTCGTTGTGTGCCTTGGTATTATCAACTTATCCCCAAATCGACTGCGCGTATAGTGAGTGTAGTACGTTTTGGCCCACGTAAACTTTTCGAATAGATACACTGGTCTCTGTCGATGTACAACCTTATAGACAAGGCAAGCTAGGTGCAAGTTACGACGTGCTTTCATATTTAACATTTGTTTTTGGTTTAGAAACGGCGTAATATGCGCTCGCTTTGGTACATCAAAGCAAAAGCGAATGCACGCATTTTGGACGCGCTGTACAGCACGTTCGGTTTTAGCAAATATACGCGGTCCATAGACGACGTCTCCGAAGTTGAAAAGGGAAAGCACTAGACTCCACTAAAATGATTCGAACCTTTTCCGTAAGGAAGTTTCTGATATTGTACAAAGTCTTGATTAAGATTGATAAGTGAGATTGAGAGGAGTGTCGGTTGAAATAGGAAACAGTTGCTCAGAAATATCAGGGAATGGATGGATGTAGCCAGCGTTGAGGTCTTGTTTCACTTACCAGGAAATGAAATTGAAATTGAAATTTATTTGCTCAAACAACCTTACAAAAACGAAGAAGACTGGGGAGCTGTTAGCCAACTTTTATAAGTGGAGAGACACAAGAAGAAGAAGATTGTTAGCAAACGATGTTTGCTTATCGTTATTAAGGGCTCTACCAGTCATCGTTTGGAAATACCTGAGTTTTTGACTGTTGGACTGACATACCTCAGCAAATTAGTCAATCAGCGGCAAGCACAAACCGACTTTTTCTATAGTTAATGCGACGCCCTCGTTAAACCGCATCCAACAGCTACGTGCTACCTGCTCAGATAGTCCAGCGAGCTGGTGGGTCCCTTGGGGAGATATAATGTCTTGAATTTGACGAATACTGTCTGATTGATTGTTTTATTATACAATCGAACAGCCTGATATTATTAAATATACATACATGAAATCACTTCTGTATCTCTTAGAGGAACTGCCTTTTGTGCCGATCCTCACAGATCTTTTTCGCTTCATCAACATTCTTTAGTAGTTACGTACACGCACGCCGGTTTTCGAGTAATACATCCCCTATTTGGTCGAAGTATATACGCCGTCTTAAATAGCGACAATTATGTTGCTTAAAGTTCTCGAATGGAGACCACATATCGGCAAGCGCAGCGTAGGACGACCAGCCACAAGATGGACAGACGATCTCATCCAAGTGGCGGGAAGACGCTGGATGCAAGCCGCTTCCGACCGGTCTTTTTGGAAATCCATGGAGGAGGCCTATGTCCAGCAGTGGACTTCTTGTGGCTGAATGATGTTTTATTTTATTTATTAAGGCACACCAACAGCACAATCACATTACAAGTTAGATCTTAAATTAACAACAGAGGGCTGGCGTTTGTGCCAATTACAGGTGCGCACAGCACTCACAAATTAACACTATGGACTAATTCTAACAATTAAACTTATATACTAGTACCATTTGGCTCATCAACATGTTAAGGCTTAAGATATTTATTTCTCAAAAAAGATTACATAAATCCACTTACTTGAGAAACAATTAGTTAAGTAGGTAACAATTCAAAATATCGACAGACAGAATTTAAACAATAATAGGGGGTAGTTCTTAATGTAGCCTACGCTCCAGTTTACATCGTTCTTTTGTAAGGCTGTGTTTACGTTAATTATTTTGGGTATGCAAAGTTGTTCCGATTTATTTTAATTTGTCTATTGAAGAGTCCTTTCTAATGTGGTTTTTAAGTAATTTTTTGAAAATGTGTAGAGATCTGGTTTCTTTTATATCTTTCGGAAGTTTGTTGTACATAGTGGCATCCTCCGATACTAAGCTCCTCGTTCCATATTTAGTTTTATAAAGTTGCATAACAATATTATTAGCTTGTCTTGTAAGACGTTTTTGCAAATTTATCTTTTTTGTTAAAGTTATTTGGGTATGAGTATCTTTTGTTAAAATTTTTCTTATAAGTATGCAAGTCTTGTATTTGTATGTTTGGGATATATTAAGTAAATTTGTTTCTGCATATATTTTTGTCGTGCTCGTCAGATAGTCATAACCAAATAGTTTTTTAATAAGTTTATTTTGTGCAATTTGTATTGGGAGTAGATTTGTTTTTGCTGCTGATCCCCACAACTCTATCAGGTATTCTATGTGCGGTTTTACAAGAGAATTATAAATCGTATATCGGACATGTCTAGGAAGACATCGAGTGATACCGCGCAGTGCTTCCGTTAGAGATAGTAATTTAGATTTGATCTTTTCTATATGAGGCTTCCATGTAATTTGGCTATCAAGAATAAGTCCTAAATAAGTCCATGTTGATGATGATGATGTTGCTGAATGCGAATAAACAACAAGAACCTAATCCCGGGCGAATGTTTGAGCGCAGGTGTCGCTGGCGGGCGACAAGTACGCGAACTACGCGCTGGTGGTGTCGGTGGAGGTGGTGGCGGTGGCGGCCAACGCGCTGCTGCTGGACCGCTGCGGCCGCAAGCGCACGCTGCTCGCCGCCTACGCGCTCTGCGGGCTCGCCTGCGTTGCGCTCGCACTAGTGCCGCCCGGTTCGTGCCATCTCAGTATCATCGTCATATTCACAAATTACACTCATCATACCCTTTCACACACCCTCTGCTCGGTGGCTGAAACTCGATTCCAAGACTCCGGTCGTAGGGCTGAGCAGAGACACACTCTTATACATACATTTCACTTTCTTTTGTATAAGTTACGTGAACATCTTTCATTTTTTATACTGACGTATAATATTGACGCCGAATATGATACCGTTCTTTTGTAGATTGGGAGGCCTGGAAACCTAAGGTACGATCTCTTTATCTAGGCTTTAGGCCTAGGGTTTAGGCTCCAGTCTTTCGGCAAATAATGCATTATGTTGTATTGTATCATTTATTCAATGTAATTTTGTATACGGATATAATTTGTGAACAGAAATAAACCATTAACAGCTTACCCTGTCTATATACATACATGCTGATATGATTGATATGACTGACATAATATTTATCTATGTAGGGAAGAGCGGGTGATCGTGGTCTTCCACTATAAAGAGAAATGTCCCCCCACATAGATCCTATGCCTGGGGACGGCGGCCGGTCCGACTGTTGTTTGTTGGACGTTGTATTTATCGTAAGTCATGTGTAATACTTTGCTTACGCGATGCCGGAATGTTAAGTTTTAGTGGGAATAATAGTACACAATGCCAGATAACGATTTTCTTTATCTCCAGCAAGATAGTCTTTCGTGTCTCCGGCGTATGTTTCTTATTAGAATTTCTATCCGGCGTATGTCTCCAGAGCTGCCGTGGCTGTCTACGCTGCTATACCTGGCGGGCAAGGTGTGGATCACGATGGCCTTCAGTGGCATTTACCTGTACACGTCGGAGCTGTTCCCCACGCGCGCGCGCCACTCGCTGCTCGGCTTCTGCTCCATGGTGGGCCGCCTCGGCTCCATCGTCGCGCCGCAGATGCCGCTGCTGGTAACTTGCTCCACGCTCTTCCCAATGCTAGTTCCCTCTCTTTAAACTCTCTTTTTGACTATTTAAGCCCGTGGACAATCTATAAGTATATATTTATCAATCTATTAATTATAACATATTTACTTATTTTATCATACGTGGCCTCATATGCAATAAAAAAAATATATATAACTACTAATATCAACAATTATTTCCTAAATATCACTAACAACCTAAATAAATATTACCAATGTACGAAGGGCTTCCCAATACACAAACACACACACATACGCACACACACACACACACACACACACACACACACACTATTGCATACAACATAATAATAATAATTAGACTAATCATTTCATTCATTTTTAATCATTACGTCATTTTGAAACTTCCTAATAAGCTCTAGCATGTTTCTCCGTTTTTGCTTTGTATAAGATTTATAACTCTTTGTTTTACTTTATGTCTGGTACATTCTCTAGAACTAATTTGCACCTAATTGTAACACTTAGTTAAGGGAAGACACTTGCTCTTGACGCACAGGTTATCCTAGTTCGAGAGCAAGGGCTTCATAAATAACTGTGGCAAATTGAATTTCTCAATAAAGATATTTCTATTTCTATTTCTATTTTGAAGCGGTGGTGGCGTAGTGGGGTTGACCCTTGCTTCTCGATCATGAGGGTCTGGGTTCGAACCACGCATGTACCAATGACTTTTAGTTACGTACATTTGTTTGTACAGCAACACCATTCGCTGATAAATTGTGCCCGGATAACGGCGACAGGCTTGCCACTTGTCACGTTTGGGACCTAATAAACTCGGCAAAACGTGGGTCCAGTTCTAGAGACTGGTGCCTCTGCCTACCCCTTCGGGGATAACGGGCGTGAGTTTATTAATATTTAATTAATTTTTTAATTTTTTACTTATTTTTAATTTAGCAGCGTTATTCATAGCATTATTATTCATAGCATTATTATTCATAGCATTATTTAATACACTCCGATAACCGTCTGTGCGCCACACCTCAGCTCTCTTGGCGCTGCACGCCGATCAAGGGTACCGGCAGAATATCAGCGCTGAAGTTCTTCCGGAACTTTCAGCACATGCTGAGTCGGAGCCCATTTACATTTGGTCACTTACTCAGTACGTTGGCCAGGTACATTAATGTATCGTGTATGGCCAATTTTCTATGTGTCTCTGCTTGTTATGTGTGTTTATGTACTATTATTAATTTTGTTTCTTTGCTTTTTTAGTGCTGTGACTTGTAGTTAGACGTGTTTTGCTTTGCTTTGTATACGTGTGTGTGTCTTATGTAAATAAATGAATTATCTATCTATCTATCTTACTTCAGCTCGTCAGTATCCACCTTTAGACAAAGGACCTATAGGGAAGAGCGGGTGATAGTGCTCTTCCACCATAGAGGGAAATTTTCCGCCAGGCAGATCGTATGCGTGGGGATGGCCGGTCCAACAGTTGCTCGTCGGAAGTTGTATTTACGGTATGTCATGTGCAACACTTTGTTTGCACGGTGCAGGAATGTCGGAGCTTATAGTGCGCGCGCAAAGTTGACATGCCCTCGCCAAAGACCTCTTCCTGCAAATGCCCTACTCTACGCTGTGTCGTCCAGGCCTGCAGCCTTGTCAATGTTATCGTGTGACCTGGCTGGCGGTCGGCTTACACTTCGATTCGACTTCATCTTCCATCAGCTTAGGCAAAGCGAAACTTTATCCCCCTGTACTCGCTAGATTGTGACACTTTGTCACTAGCATGCTGGTACTTCAAATCGCCTCAGCTGATGGTACTTCAGATGCCTGTGCTGGTGATTTGCTCTCCCCATTGATTATTAGCAACCTACTTACAAAACTCTTCTTAAAGTATAACGTACCCATCGGGTACCTACCGTCTTTTTCTCGGACCCTAAAGATTTAAAATCAAAAGTAAAGCGAAAAAGATTTTATTGCCACCAACAATAAATTAACAGGGTACATATTTTTACAAGCTAATCTTAGCGAGGTAACAATTTGCAGTCTCATTGGCACTTTCTCTAAGGTATATAAAAACCAATGTGTGAGTGACCAATGAGATCAGCCTGCTATTAACAGTTGGATTAAAAGATATCTATAGGGCTCAGAGCGGGCCGTCATCAGACCGAGTGAGTTTCACGCGCTCTAACGGCGAATATTATGCTGAATATTTCAGCACTCCCTACATTATTTAAAACTAAAAACTACATCTAATTAAACTAAGGGTAGATGGTATAAAACAAAGATTTACTGTACACTAAAGACTGGTCCCGGCAGGCGGTGTACGTGGAATGGCTCCCGTCGGCGCTGTTCGGCGGCGCGGCGCTGCTGGCCGCCGCGCTCATGCTGCTCACGCCCGAGACGCTGCGCACGCGCCTGCCCGACACCGTCGCCGACGCCGAGCGCCTCGCCTCCAGTCCGGCCGAGCCGCCCGAGCCGCCCGAGCGCAAGGAACACCTGGAGATGCAAGGGACCAAGTAGGCTTCACCTGAAGCTCTAAGCCGTTTTCAGAAGAACTAAAAAAAAAAACTAATGGCTGTCAAAGGAATGCAATTTTGGACCTTGGCCCAATAGCCATGTGTGATACATCATCGAATAGGTCTCAGCGAGCTGAATAAAAGTTACTATGACGCCTACAGCCAAATGTTTGTCCTTTCGGAGTTACATTGTATTGAAAATGTTAGTTTTTTTTTTCAATACGATATAACTCCGAAAGGACAAACATTTGGCTGTTAGCATAGTAACTTTTGTTCAGCTCGCTGAGACCTATTCGATTATGTAAGTATCACACATGGCTATTGGGCTGAGGTCCAAATTGCATTCCTTTGACAGCCATTAGATTATTTTTTTTAGTTCTTCTGAAAACGGCTCATTAACATAATTATATTGCTCAGCTCTCCAATGTCTTATTATAAAGGAACGTTTTATTAACGGGAAATGTTATTTATATTAATACGTACTGGTTTCTTTGTACATACTGTTTTCTACGGATTCAGGGTACGAGCGAAATTCAACAGTCTACAAAAAATATAGCAAAAAACGGGTACTATAATTATAGATTATTTATTCATAATAATAAAAATGCTTGCCCGTCAAATGCAGACCGTGGACTCTATAAAAAGTTGACTGTGCGGCGTTTGGCATACACTTCTAATGATTCCGTTGACCGAGGCTTATGATCTTGGTGCCTAACTGATGGGTGCGGACGTGCATAAATTCAGTATGTCATCAGCTCACCTGATGACTGGGTGTATTCAAGGTTTATACAGATTTTGGTGACTTTGTGTTCTGCATTATTTTGTTGTGAGGTGGGTTACATGTTGAACCCCTATTTTTGTTTGCTATTGTAGCTTTAGTAATAAATTATACTCGCTAGCCCACTCAATGATATAATGTCATTCTTTTAATTCAGTATTTCGTATCTCTCAATTAAATTATGTAAATAAACGTGATTAATTGTTAATGAAAGGTATGGCATTGGCTTCGGTAACGGTAGAAAACTATCGTCATTTTAAATGTGGCTGCGATGCCTTTCATTTCAATTAAGTTTCAGACACCTAGTTGTTACCCAACAAATCGTTCTGTTGTTGACGCTGCCCCAGCAGCCACTCACTCTTGCAAATATTGCGTGATGTAATAGGTGATACTAGATAAGTACCTTTAAGAATAGAATTTATTTGTATATTAAGTTTGTGCTACTTATTTTATAAGTTATTAAAAAGATAAAGAATATATTTCCATGTTTTTTACGACTTTCATTGAAATTCTCTATGGCGTAGCCGATTACGACGGGGGCGGAAGCGCGGTTTGATTTCCCTCAGTTGCCCAACTCGCGCGCATGACCCGGTTGCCCGATATATCCCGCAGTCGCGCCCCGCCCGCCCGCCGCCCGCCCGCCCAAATGCAACGGCAACAATATTCATAAACACTCGGCTTGTGTAAATATTTGTGAGAACCGATCATAACAATCCTTATCGTTAACGTTATTAACTGGCCACTGTAGGCGCCAGTACCGCAATTATTTCGTTTGGTGTACATCTGTGGAGTATCTCAGTGCCGATTGCAGACGCAACTGACTGGCTGCGTTTAGTTTAGTTGTGGACGGCAGTGGTGTTGTGCGTTGTGTGGAGGTTGTTGGCGAAGGCGAGGCTGGGCGGGTGATGAGTGTGTCGGCGCGCGCGCCGCGATGACATCACGGGCGCGGCGCGCGCCGCCGCCGCCGCTGCTGCCGCCGCCCAGCAAGTGCGCCAAGGTACTGCCCTGCATGGGTTTCGACACTTTGGATAGCCTGCCTTTTACCTTGCTTGGTTGATTGATAAAGGGAACCAGTGGAATGATCAGCTGTAGAAGTGGAGACAATTTCATTTGATTGCATTTTAATGATTTTGTTTAGCGGTGGTGGCGTAGTGGGGTTGACCTTGCTTCTCGATCATGAGGGTCTGGGTTCGAACCACGCATGTACCAATGACTTTTAGTTACGTACATTTGTTTGTACAGCAACACCATTCGCTGATAAATTGTGCCCGGATAACGGCGACAGGCTTGCCACTTGTCACGTTTGGGACCTAATAAACTCGGCAAAACGTGGGTCCAGTTCTAGAGACTGGTGCCTCTGCCTACCCCTTCGGGGATAACGGGCGTGAGTTTATTATTATTATTATTATTTTGTTTAGCAGATTAAATGAATGAGCAGCAATCAGAGTCTGAGTCAATTATTGTCAGCAAATTAATTAGTTAAGTGTTAATTCTCAAACAATGTTGAATGTTTCGCCGAAATATTTTGTTGAATTATTTTTAACTTGTATTCAAATATCATTCGTTTTACTTTACTTTTAGCAAATTTCCCGTACGTTGACAGTCATCTGTATATGAACTTAGGCTCTTCTTAAAGTAAAGTGATACGGCGATATATATATATATATTTTTTCAAAATCATCTAGGTGGAATGGACATCTCTGTTGCTTGGCATAAGCAATTTCAATGGACTCAGAAGCGAGCGAACCAAGTTCGATTCCCAGTGCGGGAATATGACCTATGGCTTTGTTTTCTAAGTTATGTATATTTGTGATTATATATGCAATACCACTCGTTAAAGGGAAAGGAAAACATGGTGAGGAAACCTGAGTGTCTGAGCTATTCAACACCTCAGCGCTTGAAATCGCCAATCCGCGGTGGGCACGCGTGGTGATTAAAGCCCATACTCTCTTTCTACATTGCCCTTGGCCCTATAGCGGAACATGTAGGCTGCCAACGAAATACAACAGTAACAAGTCAACAGCAGTTCCGGGTTCGAATCCCGGCTGGGGACAAAAAAAACCAGGTCTTGGATGTTTACATGTTTGTGACGTCGCTGTTTCTGGTTCCCACGACACAGGGTATCCTAGTATGGGGCCAGAAGCAATGTATGTGCCTGTATGTAAATGTTATGCTATGTTTATATCTGCGGAAAGGGTATCTGCCACAGAGCATAGTTGTATCGGTCGGGCGGTGGCGTGTTGCAGTTCCTGTACTACACGTGGAAGCTGTGCTCGGTGGTGTTCTCGCACCTGGTGATGATCAGCCTCGTGGTGGCCTACTGCATCCTGGGGGCCGTCACCTTCGAGCGGCTCGAGGCCGACCACGAGCGAGAGGTGAGCGTTGCCGGGCCAGGGGGCGAGAGAGACGCACACGCAGAGACCTAATTATTGAAAACTGTTGGTAGCCATCATAATGGTAATACTGTGTTGTATACAGCCGTTATGCGAGGTCTGACAAACTGGTTATTTGTACGCTAAATGCGAATAAACTAGTATAAACTGATATACGTCAAATAGTTATTCAGAGTGTATAAATTATTTATTAGTGAGGCCGACTAGGAATAAACATAAATTAAAACCACGGTTAAGCTCCGCGAATCAGAGCGAAATCTGCTCGGACTCTTCCTTGAAGTAAGTGTATCCGGAATAAAGTTAATAGTGTGTAGTGCTTACGAAAGGTTTAGTTAAAAATTGGTCGTCAGTGATTGCTTGACAATTTAAAGATAATTTAATTGCGAACCATATTTTTCAGTCTCCATTACTTCTTCTTCTTAAAGAGCTCTATCAGGTTCACTAGCGCCTCCAAGGGGACATTAACATATCTTTTTTATACATCGAATTTGCAAAAAGTATTAGTACTAATCACTCAATCCTGTTAATAGTGTCTAGGACTCTAATCTCTAGGCCGAGAACCTAGGATCACGGACCGCAGACTTGATAGCTTTTATGTCAAAGAGGGCTGTTTTTGGCGTTAATGCTTCTATCTTTCTTTCTATCCTCTATCTTTTTTGCCTTAAGTTCATGGCTATGGGTCCCAAAAATCCGTAGACATTAACATGATTGAGAGATTGTACTGTACAGACACTTTTTGCAAAGATCTGTAAAATATATAGGTTTTTTTCCTCGTTGGCGCTACTGACGATACTCCTAACCTCATCATCATCATCATCATCAGCCCACCGCTGCCCACTGCTGGGTATAGGCCTTTTCCCCCAAATGCCATTTCACACAGTCTCTCGCGATTCACATCCACGGACCTTCTGCCGACTCAACGACATCGGATCTCCAGTTTATGCTTGCAGAATTGCACGAAGCGTCCCTGGAGGTCGGCCTCATGATGAACATGTCCAAAACAAAGGTCATGGCTAACCATCTGGTGACTGTGCCGAACATCATTGTCGGTAATTGCCCGATAGAGGTTGTCGACGAGTATATCTACCTTGGACATTGTTTATCTTTTGACCGAGAAGCCCAGGTAAAAAGATCACGAGGCGGATTCAGCTTGGATGGGCTGCTTTCGGGAAACTTGCCGATGCTTTCAAATCAAAGATTCTGCAACGTCTAAAGACCAAGACATATAACCAGTGTGTTCTGCCCATTCTCACATACGGAGCCGAAACTTGGACGCTCACAAAGCAGAATATGCACCGAATTAAAGTAGCACAAAGAGCAATGGAGCGAGCTATGCTAGGTCTTAGACTCGTAGATCGAGTACCCAATGTTATCATCCGTCGCCGGACAAGGGTAGATGACATTGGCGAAAGAGTCTCAAGACTGAAGTGGAAATGGGCAGGACACCTGGCAAGGCGGGAAGACGGCAGGTGGACCAAGGCAATCACAGAGTGGCGGCCGAGAACAGGACGACGGTCAGTGGGCAGACCTGGTCAGACTCCTAACCTAACCGATGGTAATTCTAAGCTAATCCCTGGATCCTCTTAAGGTATCGATGGTACAATTTTTTTAATAAAAAGTCCCTATTAGTACTCGAGTCGAAGACAATTCAATACATAAGATGTAAATTATTTACATCGACTTTTGATTTGCAATTTGTTCTTAATAGAATTAAAGGTTACTAACTAAAGTCAGTCAATCAAGTATCCTCACTTCATATCCTTACTATAAACATAAACATAAACATTTACATACAGGCACATACATTGCTTCTGGCCCCACACTAGGATACCCTGTGTCGTGGGAACCAGAAACAGCGACGTCACAAACATGTAAACATCCAAGACCTGGAGTTTTTTTTTCTCCAGCCGTCGATCGAACCCGGGACCTCTCGCATGGTAAGCAGATACGCCACAGAGGTCGTCAATAAGGTCGCTAACTATACCGTATCTTCGTCATAAATAAGTTTTTTCCTGGTGCACAGTAAAATCTTAATTAATGAGTGTTGTGTTAATACGTTGATCGGTGCATTAGGTGAAGCGCAACATCTCCCAGATCCGGCGGAACACGACGGCGAGCATCTGGGACATGACGCGCGCCGCGCCGTTGCTCAACCAGACGCACTGGACCGGCGAGGTGGTCCTCATGCTGCAGGTGGGGCATAGGGTCACTGCTCAATCAGACGCACTGGTCTGGCGAGATGGCTTTGATGTTGCAGGTGGCAGGCAGGGGCATAGGGTCCCTGACCAATCAAATAAACTGCTTGGAATGTCGGTTCACAACTCTATATCCTGTAGAGGGAGCATATAGTCGCGCTGTAGGGTATTTAACAACTGAAGCTCAGAATACCTTTCATCATCATCAACTCATTATGTCAGCACCGAGGGGCTACGGGTCTCTTCCCTGAGGAAGGTATAGGCCATACTCCATCGCGGGGGCCAAGTCCGGATTGGTGGAGGCTTGTAAGACTAGTTACTGGTCTTCCTGTCAGAATTTTGCAAGCCGCCCTAAGGCCTCTGACTTGGCTTAACCTAACTTAGAATACCTTTAATTATTATTAATTCTTTATTGCTCAAAAGAGAGTGTACAAAACGTGCTAAAATTGCATTTTCTAGCTTAAAGTTAAAGCAACTTGTACTTAATCATTTTCTCTAACATAACCTCGTCGTATACAAAAAGGATCCAGCCTATGAATGATCTATAACGCTGGCTGGTTACATTGTTGGTTTAGAACAATGTATACTTATTTGCACAGGAGTTCGAGAACTCCCTGGTGTTCGAGATGAAGGGGCGAGGCTGGGACGGGGCCGAGAACACCGACCACCTGCAGTGGAACTTCACCGGCGCACTCTTTTACTCCATCATCGTCATCACCACCATCGGTCAGTCCAGTGCCAAGCCGTGATAGGCCTATACTACCTACCCCATATTAACCCTGCCTCGGTTTCTAGTACATAACAACTGATTACAGTAGAGTAATAGATTGTTAAAAAAATACAGGGCAAAACTGTTGTTTACATGGCCCAGCTTTTCAATCTTTGAATTTAGATCGTCAATGATAATAATAATAACTCCCACACAACACAATCACTTGAGCAGGTCCCAAACTTGGATATCCTCTTCTATGGTAACCAGGCAAGGACATTACAAACATGTAAAAACATCCAAACTGAGGCCATTTGTACAAATATACGGCGGGCCCCAGTGGAAATCGAGTCCACGACCTTTGTCTTGGTAGGAAGGCGCCTTAACGGCTAGACCTAACGAGGCAGTCGGCAGATAAGGGCCCTCGCCCACGGCGGCTTTTTGTAGCGCTACGGCCGCGCGACGACGGTGGCGCGTTAGCAGCGCTACAGCCGCGATACGGTCGCTAGCTGTGTGCCCTCGCCCACGTAACCACGCTTCCGTCGCGATACGAACGCGCCACCGTCGCGCAGCCGTAGCGCTTCGAACGCGCCACCGTCGCGCGGCCGTAGCGCTTCGAACGCGCCACCGTCGCGCGGCCGTAGCGCTTCGAACGCGCCACCGTCGCGCGGCCGTAGCGCTTCTGTCGCGATGCAAACGCGCTACCGTCGCGCTTCCAATCGCCACAGTTGCAAGATGGACTCCGTTGAGGCAACATTAGTCACGTTGTCTTTGGTGCTGCTTTTACGTAAGCAGCCGAAGCGCCGACAACGACAGCGACGTCACGTAGCCCCAGCTGCCTGAGTAATCCTAAATGCCCTCGCCCACGGCGGCTTTTTGTAGCGCTACGGCCGCGCGACGGTGGCGCGTTCGCAGCGCTACAGCCGCGCTACGGTCGCGCGTTGCAAAAGCGACCTACGCGCGTTAGTAGCGACGGCAGCGCTACAAAAAGCCGCCGTGGGCGAGGGCCCTTAGTGTGTGTCGACAGAACTGTGTCCTTCAAGACTTGTCATTCTAAAAAACTTTGTTCTAGCTATGTACAGTCAACAGCACGACCACCTTCACATTTTAGTTGCAAAATCGCCCGTAATGCAACAGGGTAGAGTGCATGTGTGTATAGGATGATGTGCTGTCGACTGTACTATCAAACCATGCGTAACGCCGAGACCTTGCACTCGTTTTGATTGTGCTAACAAAGAATCCTTTTCTAAATAAGACGGCTCACAAGCATAAAATTAAATATAAGTCGTCTTGTTGCATAAATACACACCTACATTTCTTATTCTTTTTGTAGTTACACTTTATTGCACAAAGAAAAAAATACATAAAATGACTAAATAACATTATCTAATTAAAAGGCTCTTGATCACTATCAATTCTGTCAGAATTATTACTATCAAAAGCATTTTCTGGACATCCTCGGCGTTCCACAATTCGCTTTGTTCATTAGAAGAAGTACTTTTCTACAGTAAACTTTTGAATGTCTTAAGTAATTCTTCAGTACACACTATGTGATAAATTACCTTGGTTATATTGTACCTATCCATTAATGCAGCAGTTTCTAACTAGCGTATCAAAAACTTTGGTGCCTCGATAGTACCCACCTGTAGGTTTATATAGTCATTGGGCGATCACTGATCAGCCATTGGGACTAGGCAGGACAACAAAGACTAATTGACAGCTTGTCGTCGTTTGAGATGAATTTTTAGGAAACGGGAGACAGGCCATTTGTCGTAACGTGCGAGCTGGGCCGCTGCCAGCGATACATGCTTTTTAGAGTTCCGTATATCAAAAGGAAAAAATGGAACCCTTATAGCATCTTTATTGTCCGTCCGTTCGTTCTGTCTGTCAAGGCTCGTTATCTCGGGAACCCGTGGTATTGAGTTAAAATTTAACCATATAATACTCAAGTCTACGGTCCCTTGAAGTTGTAAAAAAAAAACAACTTATAAGTTAACATAAAAGAAGATAGAAATCTGAAATTCATTTCAACGAAAAGAATTTTCATTCTGTTTTTTGAATGACAATGTAATATAACATTACTGTTAGTCGCTGCCTTGGGGCCGAAGGTAGTGGAGGAAAAGACAAATACAAAATCATTATAGTTAATATTATAAACAAAAAGAATATTTCAACACTCAAGGGAATCAAAATATATAGTGTACTCTTTATGTTAACCTAGAACTATGAAATTTGGTATTTAATGTCGTCTAATACTACAAATACAGGAAAAAATCTGAAACTGTACATTTATAATTAAATCTTAATAAAATTTGTCTTTCAAGTTCGGGAAAAGCTCGGAAATAACTGCGAGACTGGGTACCGGAATTATTTAAACTAATTGTGTAATTACAAACAAATTCGTACGGAACCCTTGTGGGCGAGTCCGACTCGCACTTATCCGTTTTTTTATTACTCGATGTTTATTTTTGCTATGATTCCCAAGATTTATACCGAAAGCTTTGATCTGCCCATCGTTATTGGCTACGGGCTACCGTCCAAAACGAATATCAAGAAATGTGTATGAGTGATTTATCTTAGAAAGCTTACTCGATATAAAACTCCTACCCTCGGTGTCTCGTTCACTAATAACAATAAATTAATCTGCTTTTAGAGTCTGCTTTAACAATAAATTGGCTTATAGCTATTAGGTGCTTTTTATAAAAGCTGTTCATCATTAACCCATCATGTCCCCATCGAGGGGTACGGGTCTCTTCCCTGAGGAAGGTATGGGCCATACTCCACCACGGGGGCCAAGTCCGGATTGGTGGAGTTTATAAAAGCTGTTACCAGTAGATAAAGTTTCATACAACATACATACATAAGCTCACGCTTGTATCCTAGAAGGGTAGGCTGAGACCAGGGACTGCCACCTGCCACGATCCTGACAAATCACTTTGTTTTTTCATATAGGTACAAATACAGAAAATGTGGTGTTTAACAAAATATGTGTTTTTTAACACATCGATTGTAGTGAAACACAGACAGAACACATGAAGTAATTTATTTTCTAGAAACGTTCCCATCATTACTTATTTACAGATCTTACAATAACTTAGGCTACCATTTTTAAATTTTTTGCTTAGCATTAATTCAATACGCGGTAATTTTCTTCATTTTCCAAGAGTGTATGGTGACGTATCATGCTATCTTGCTCTCACTGCGCCACCTTTCACGTATCTTAACGATTAAATTATAGTACATGACCGCCTTTTGCCGCCCCTTAGCGCCATTTGCCGTCCCCTGCTGCCGGCTTTCCGTCCCTTTCTATACAGTCTATTATTGTACCGCTGCAGCTATTGCTATAACTAATGTAGAGTCAGGAAAGACAATAATTGCGATGCAGAATGTTGTGTTAAAATACCAAGGATATTGCAAAAATGAAAGTGCATGGATGTCATTAAAGAATGTGCGTGAAAATCCAATGCGATAATACTTCTAAGTAGATATAAACAAACGTAGAAACAAATCACTGATTTCATCGAAGCTACGAACGTTGGATTTTGAAGCGTTCTATTTTTTGCGTAGGTATCCAATATCCATCGCTCAGTTTTAAAAACGCGCCAAAAATAACGCAAGTATTAAAGTCAGTGTCACCACAATATTATTGTGAGGTGCTTGATTTAGCAACATAATGTAAACTAAAGCAGGTACATTTGAAAAGTCATCTAGAGTATAAGTTTTAACTTTGTGTACTAGACCTAGCAGTATGTATATAGAGTTATGCAACGGTAAAGACGGCGCGCACTAGCCGTACAGCGGCCGCTGGCGCTCGCCGTCGGCGCGGAACGCTCCGTCGGGCCCCGCCAGCAGTGGCCGCGCCTGCCGGTACCACGGGCCCACCACGCCCGTCGGCCCGCCCGGGCCCACAAGCACGGGCCGCCGCGCGGGGCCCACCAGCCCCGCCGGGCCCCTGGGACCCACAAGCCCCGTCGGCCCGCCCGGGCCCACGAGAACCGCGGGCATGCCGTTGCCGTAACCGCCGTAGCCACCGTTCCCGTAGAAACCGTTGCCGTATCCACGTGGCCCAATTATACCGGTGGGTCCACCGGGCCCCACTAGCACAGACGGCTGCGGGCCGATGCGGCCGGTGGGCCCCCCCGGCCCGACTAGCACGCCTCGCTGCGCACTCGAAGACGTCATCACTTCCCGCTCCAGCTCCTCCAGCAGCCCTTCTTCCCCAGTGTAAGGCCCCACCAGCCCCGTGGGCCCGCCGGGACCCGTTAGCACGGGCTGTCGGCCGAACTGACCGGTAGCGGCTCGCTCGGGACCCAGCTGCAGCGGTCCGCTTGGGTATGGCCGGTCGCTCCGCACTGATTGTTCGTCGTCGATATCGTTGAATACTTCTGTAAATTACAAGGACTCCGTAGTACCGTATCGATAGACTGAAAAGTAAACTCTACTATAAATGATTTCAATCATGGCTGACGTAACTAGTTGCTTCTGAAATCTTTAAATCACCCTGATAAACCCACCTGAGTTGGCTTGTCGTTCCGAATTAGGGTGCTTCGCATAGCAACACAACACTTTGCCGGATCCGCAGGCGTTCTGTGAACAAGTCAACCATTACTCAATCAAGTGCACAAGACATAATAATGTTGATCTACGGCCAGTGAGGTGGAATGATTCAATAACTCGTTGAACTCAACAGATTGAGTGAGAATAAAATAAAAATAGACGGAGTAGGCAATCACAATGCTAGACCGTCAACCATTTTATCTCTAGATAGAAATAATAATAGAGTGGGTAGAGAATGTAATAGTACCAGAAAGAGTAATAATATATATAAGTAAGCTGTTGAATTGGTGGTATTGTCGCTTAAAGCGATCACATCCAAACAAACATTAGATACAGTGGATTGCAGGAAGAATAATAAGGATGATGAGAGTAGACTCACGGGCAGGTCAGTGCGCGGCGTGCACTGCGGCTTGGCGACGCACGCGCAGTACTGCAGCGAGTCCAGCGTGCCGTCCGCCGAATCCGATGCGTCCGCGCTCACACCCGGGCTGTGCAGGAACACATAGTACACTACACTATAGTTTCGTCATCACCATCAGTCATTTGATGGTGATGACGAAACTATAGCAGGACATGTGCCACCCGAATCCAGCGACTTCCTGCCACCGAGCACTAGCACTAGACTATAGCTTCAGTCTAGTGCCAAATATGTAAAGCCAATCAGCTCACATGCTTTAACGCCACTTTGAAGCTGATTTCTTCATATTCTTAACGTGCCGTCACCTATCCGAGCCAATTCGGCAATCTTGCTTTTTGAGGCAGCCAATGCTAGCATGGATCTGCTGCATCAGATCAATTAACGCCAATCGCAGCTACATTTTAATGGTATAGAAATGTCGAGGGATTCTGTGATGCAACGACTTGAGCCATGGCCTAATGTTAAACAATTATTTCCATTTAAGATACCTACATTGTAGTCGCACTTTCCGACTTGTGTTTAGAAAGTCTGTTTTATAGGTACAAACTACATCGAATCGGTTTGTAACCTCGGCAAAGGGAGAGTAGCTGGGACGAAAGATTTCTCTCCTAAGGATGTCGTCACCTGTGGTTTACGGGGTAGACGGCACCAGGGTCGACGCGGTAAGGGGCGGGCCCGCGGGGCCCCGAGGGCCCCGGCTCCACTCGCACGCGGTAGCGCCCCGCGTTCGCGCGAGAGTAAAAACCGTCAGCGTCCGCCGGCGCCGCCAGTGCGTCCCCGAAGCTGTGAAGCAATGAGATCTATGGGGCCCTACTCGTAAACTACGGCCCTGGGCTCAAGGATATTTAATTTATTTGTGGTTTGCCACGTTCGTTTAGCGGCAACTGGTCGTTCGATTCTCAGTTGGGGCTTCGTATTTAGACTTCTACAAGGGATCTGAGTTTGGATTTTTTGTCAACGTACTTGAAGTCCTTGATTGATTTAAAAATGATTGATGGCCGTGATTTCTGATTTCAAAGGAAATCACTTTTCTCATATTATCTACAATATTACGTACGGGTTACCCTAGGATAGGACCCGCACTAGTGATGGGATTGCAAGTTTAGTGTGTTTGACTCTCCACCAAGGAAGTTGGTAGACTGGATGGTTAGTGGGCCTCATGTAACCACTATTTCCAATTGTATTACTTTCACAGTTTACGAGTACCTAGTATTGCCAAAACTGTACGTACCTGACTCAAAGAACGAAGTTATTGGTCAGTGTCGGTATTGGGTACAGGATATCTTGGATTATGTCCTAATATTGCACTGGCGGTGATACCTTATTTTATCTAACTCGTTAGAGTGGTCCCCCATTCTGTGTCGTCCTACGGACTAATGCTACCAACACTACCGCCGCCGTAGGCTTGGCCGGATTAGTAGCACCACTAGCACCTAAATGCGGTTAACTGTTTGAGACAAACGCCTCAAGTTTTGCTTTGTAAACTTGTTTACATAATTGTTTAATGATTTGCATGCACAATTACAAAAAGGTAGATGTAGTACCTACATTGCAAATCGATTTTAAAGCAAACATTACCGTGATCCCCACACTAGCCTTAGCCTGTATCGTGGGCGTTTCTAGAGTTATTTCCATTTTTATTGATGGTTTCTAACCTATTTTACACACCAATGAAGAAAAATAAATTTTAATAGCTCGAATGTCCCAACAAACCGCGCAACATAAACTTCCTCTGCAACCAATGCTTGGGTAATAGATTACTTACTCACTTAGGGTATCGGTGCAGCACCATTGTTACTCTATATTGTTGTTAGAATATCAGTTGCCTCAGCCTAGATATTTCGTAAGGGCATTGTGCGGTGGAGCCGAGCTGGGATTCCCAGTGTAGTTTCTTAATTCAGGGTCGCAACTCGCACGCAGCCGATCGAACGGAAATCTCAATCGTTATAATTTGATTTCATAATCCTCACGTAAACGTGCATGTAAAACAATTAATGGTTACCGGATGTCGTCAAGGCAACATTGAATTAATGTTTTGCCGTTTATATTTGGCTGGTGACCTCAGATGGATCTACATGGTATTAGCAATTCTACTGGCTGAATATTGCTGTGGCTCTACAACATAGGTGACTTGTGAAGGATGAGTGCGCCCTGAAAAGAATTATTTTCAAATCACTCAACAAGTCTATCTAATCTAGAACTTATTATTTTATTACAAGACCATCGCCGTTTGACGCACGCGGTGCGCCCGACCGGAACGGGCGTGAGAGCCGCGCCATTGTCTTATAATTAACCCCACGCCATATTGCACCACTCATCTGCTGCAGATGATTAGTAAAACAATATCAGGAAAATCCATGTGCTGGATTGAGAATCCCCAACGCGAGGTACGTCCTTGGATGGAAGATGGCAGAACAGTCAGAAGAAGGTGTTTGGCAGACAGTTTTTCCTGACCATTATCAAGCATGTAGAAATGTAGATGTACGATCTAAAAGTGCCTTATGAAACCTAATAATAGGGGAAAACGATGACGGTCGACGGAAATCACTGCAGGAACTGTGAAACGGAAAAACTGTGAAATTACAGTTTTTTTCTTCAATCAACGCGGAAGGAAAACGTCAATATCTGGATTCAAGGTGCCGAAAACACATTATAGATTTAACAATGATGTACGTTTTAGTAATTACATGGCGGACACCAACAAAGCGTCTCACCTGTGAACTCGCCTGGATCGGAGCTGTGTGAGGACAACATGGAGGTGCGGGACCGCATGTGCTGGATAAATGACGATGTCATGATAGCGAGACCTGGCATTGCATATTACGAAGCTGAATGAATACTCCAGCCATCCCTCCTTTCCAGAAGATTTTTTTTCCGCCGCCATTTGTTGTATAGTGGCGTTAGCTTCGCCTTCTATTACCTTAGTGTTGTGTGAGCCTCCGTAAATAAGGTCAGCAGTACTCTGACAATGCTGCAATTTCATCTTACTGAAAGCTGGCCACTGCAGGTGGAGCTGAGGGGGTCTCACCTGCGCGTGTCACGCTCCTCAGGGAACCGCACCTTGCCGTCCAACCGCACCGCCACTGCCGCCCCCGTTACCGCCACCGCCACCGCCACCAGCGTCGTCAACAATCCTACACATACGTCAGTACAATTAGTCGTGTATTTTTTTCTTTTTACTTAAGATACTAACAGTTTCTTACTTAAAGTACTGAGAAAAAATATTACGTCTAAGCCCTGAGATCCATAACATAATCAATAAATTTTAACATAGAGGTGTATTTTACAAAGAAAAAGTTAATTACAAGAGAGTTTTACTTTCACTAAAAGTGATCATCTTCAGATTACTTTTACATTCTCAGTAATACAAATATTTAATAAGAATGATCCGTAGCGCAAATCAATAAATAAATAAGCTAATAAGAAGGAATCGAAAAGAGGTGCTTAAAATAGTATGTCGCCGCTCCGCCGCGTACCCTTGACGTACGCGAATAATAATGCGCATACAAGCACTGATCTTGACTCGCCGATCATAACGATAACCGGAAAGATTGGGGTCCAAATTAAGCCCTAGTGGGTCAAGGGTGGGTCATCTCCCGGCGATGACGCCATGACGTCACTGAGTGAGTCACGGTTCAGGTGCTACGGACACTTGCACTTGTATTATTTAACTGTGCATAAGTTTACAAATAGCCGAACTGTATGCGCTACCCGCTAAAGGTCTATCCACATTATCCACGCCATGGACAGTTCCCTTAGATTCTCTTATCCCACGCGCGTGAATAAATAAAGACTCGCGCCGTCCCCTTCTCGTCCGCTACGTGAGCGTAGGATAGGGCGATTCTTTCACAACATCTCGCGCACGGGATAAAACGTCATGCAAAGGGGGCTTGTGGGAGGAACGGTATGAATACGGGGTTAGAGGCACATTAAAAGTCGGGCGTCGGTCGTCATTGAGCTTCACTGGGTAGTCACTAACCATAAAGTACGCTTAATAGAGTCAAGTAGAATTCACTTTGGTAGAGTGTAACAAAATCCGCCTATACTTACATCTGTAAAGTGGGGGGAGGAGGATCCTACTCGTGAGTAAGAACCACTTTTACTTGGTGGAGGACACTTTAGCATGGCACACCTGACAATTGTTTAGCGACAAAAAAAATTCCTGTATTTCTTGGTATTGATATTTTTTACATACATACGCTCACGCCTGTATCCCAAAGTGGTAGGCAGAGACCAGAGATAGCCATCTTCCACGATCTTGACAAATCAATTTCGCTTCAATCACGATTTTACTCGTTTTTTAATTGTGTATAAATTTTACGGTACGCCCTTACGGTAGCGTTTCGGCGTAATGTGAATAAACCTTTATCCGGCGAGGTGAGACACCGCGCCGAATCCTACGTTTGTTATCATCGAATATTTACTATACTGAGCGCGTAGTGTACGACACGAGGTGGGAAGACGCCGCTTTACCAGTCACAAGAGCACCAATGTTTGGAATGTAAAGTTAAGATGAATCTTGACCTGATGAGACGATGTTGTTTCCGTTTTCGCACATGTTTTTGGTACATTAGGTTACCTTATCTAATCTCTTTAAACGAGCAATTCTTGTATATATATTTATATATAATCAGAATCTCGGAAAAGGCTCCAACGATTTTCACGAAATTTTGTAGGCAGATGCTTTCGGGGGCGTTTAATTGATCTAACTAGGTTACATTTTTAGAAAACGTTGTTTTATCCGTGTTTTAAGCCAATTGAAATTTGCTATGATAACATACAGAGGTAAATTTCGCGTCTATCTGCAAGGTTGGGATAGTTCTGACGGGAAAACGGGCGACCCGTTTCGGGCCGATTTCAAGAGACCCGGTTCGAGTCATGATGTTTTTTTTTCAAGTACTTTTTTTGTTGAAAAAGGATTATTTTAATTTTATATTACAAAAAAAGTACCGAGCAAAGCTCGGTCACCCAGGTACTTACCATTGAAACTAACAACTAACTAATATTCCATAGGAAAATGTGATAGTTGTATGAGAGAGCGATTTATGTGGCTACCGTCTATCGACGTCACTTTCGGTACAACTACTTGTATATTACTCCGAAACAATAAAAGTTGTTTCCTGAATTGAAACCTATTGATAAATCAAATTTCACTAACATCAAACCAAAGGTTAGCTGGAAGAAAATACTTACTAACATTAGTGTTGCCTTTGAAAAATATTTTACAGTGCGGTATAGACAGCGCTTTGAAGAGTAAGGTTCAGGAACACGAAAATAGTGTTTCAGGAACATTGTCTTCGTGTTCCCGAAGCCTACTCTACTCTTATAACGCTGACTCACAGTGCCTGACCAATGTACAGCGTTAGTGCATTCATTCATCTATTGCAATCAAGGATTGAGCAATACGCAGCGAATAATTTGGCTATTGAGTATCAACTACTAGGACATACAGCCGCCGGGCCGGTGGGCGGGCGGTCGCGCAACCCGCCGCCTGCCCGCCCAAGGCCGCATGAGGCAATACTGCGCGCGACGGCTACTAGTTGCTGATTTGGTCGGCAAGATTATGATCTTGCTTGATTATCTTAAATATATGTCTTTATAATTAACGAATCAAATAAGAAGAATTGTTCTACAAAATTTTGTAGATATAATTAAAAAAAAATTCAAAACATCACCTGAAAAAGAAAAGTCTACTCGCTTAGAACTCTACTGCCTGACAAAGGTCAAAGGAAAATGAAGTTGGAAAACACAGCCGGTTGGAAGGGAGCAGTTGTTAATATAGACGAGCAATTTACACATCGAAAGTAAAAATATATTTTTTAAAACAGTGCCAGCAATAAACACAATAAAATCATCTAACATACCTTACTAGGTGGATACAGACACTGAATTTATTCTCTCCCCCACTGTACACATCCCCTTCCTGTCTTTATTGCATTGCAAATAGTAGTTTAGATCCAACCCTTACCTATATACATCTCAGCTTCAGTTGCTAATCAGCAGTCCGCCGCGAACAAAGTTCCACACTGAATTAATTGAACACAAACAATGACCGGTGTGTCTACTAGTGTAGTGTAGTGGTTGGGGCGAGTGTTCCCGGCGCCCTCAGTTATGTAACTGCGCCGGCGCCGGCACCGCCGAGGCGAGCCGGCGGCCGCGCGCGCGCGCTCGCAAGCCTTGCGCCAGCGGAGGCTGCGCTGGCGCCGGGCGGCGTCTGGCCGCGGGGGCCACGACTGGGCGGGGGCAGAAGGCGCAGTCTATCAATGCGTAAAGATAAAAGTTATTTATTATTATTGGTAAAATTCTTCATTGCACCAAGTAAATATTTCAATATGTACACAATAGGCGGGACTAATTGTATTTTATTCCAGCTAGCCATTGGGTGACGAGAGAAGGGGAGAACAGCGCAGCGCTAGATTGTGTCGTCTGGAAGTTATTACTACTATTATTAACCATTTTAATAATAAAATAGAAATAATAAATGAAGGTCGATTTGGTTGTCAACAACATTTTAGTCTTAGTTACATACATACTTTTACTTTATTTTTTTCGTATGAAAAAACAAATAAACTATTATTGTATGTACATAACTTTTTTACATTCTACCAAAAATACTTAGGTACATTCTACACTGACATTAAACAAACAAGAGGCACATCAAGCAAGCTCACTATTTGCACACTGTGCAATACTGACCTTGAAATACTGAAATTACTGTGTTTTACGGTTCCGACCCAGAAGGCTGCGGACGAGACCCGAAAATGAAAACTACGCTGTGTGTCTTTCCAACCGTTAACCCATGTTATTTTATTTTATATTAACATGTTTTTATTAAAATGCTCTGTATCTTGAATCATAATAGATGCATGTTAATTTGTCATAAAAAAATATATAAATGAATAAAACTAAGAAACAAATAGGTAAAGTGTTAGTTTTGCTGCGAGTATATTCAAAGAATATTCAAAGTAAGCTTCGAGAAAATAGTCACGTGTTGACAATGTGCAGCGCAGTAGCAGGTGCACCTTCTGTTACTGACTGGTTTATGGTTTGTGCTGTCGCGTATTTTGGCAATTGGAGCGGCTTCGATAGGTCACTTGTACTGCAAATACGAACGCTTTCTGGGCCCCCCAGATCAGTGCCGAGAGTTCGGTAGCTAGGTGACCAAAGCGGTCTCCGCCCGCTAACAGCCTTGCCGGCATCCGTCGCCCAACGGAAATCGCCTCAAATGCGATTGTATCTCTAAGTTTTGGCTTAATTATTAATTCAAATAGAACATTTACTGCCCCAATTGATCCCGGATCACTTTGCCCTTGGAAGCGATAGCCATGAAGTGTGATTGGTTTGACCCAAATTTCATTTGGATAAAAAAATAATCTCATCGTCATCAAAACTTAAATCTTGTGATCGGAATTCAAGTGAGAACTGGATTCGATACTTTGGGAACGTACAGATCAGAGAAAGGGAGAAGAACAATTAATAACAAGATTGAATCATTGTAAAATAATTCTTATCATGTTTATCAAATTAACTGAGTTTCGGGGATTTGCATTTGTAAAATTCATAATCTCAGCGTAGTTCGTAATTTGCGAGAAACTTTTGAACAATAAAAACAAAACTTTTCATGTAATGAAGTCGTCGTAGTTGTGTCTCGTTGGGAACTTATTTCATGGCTTTAATAAATATGCTAGTTCTAAACTCCCTAATTAAAATACATACCTACAACTAGAAAATTTGCTCCTGTAAATTGAAAATAACTCAAAATAGATGCTACACTGTAACATTTTAACAACAAAAATTGTGTCTAATAAAAACTATGATATAACTTGTTTATTGTTATTTTTTCACGGGTCTGATTTTTAGTGGCGTTGCTTGATGGATTATTATTGGACGCTTAAAAGAAATTATGTACAGACATACTTAAATTGATTACATTGATTTACTGAAGTCACAACATGGAAGAACACAGCGCTTCGGCCCGATATTTCCAAAAATTTCATCTCATAATTTAGCTATTTAGTAATTGTCTGTCAACTGTTAGATATGTTATCCTACCATATTTGTTTTCAGAGCAGGGCATCATAATGGAAATGCTTGTTGTTTAATTAGTCTTTTACTAGGCTTACCGGATCCGAATTAACTTGGCTAACTATCGATGGTATTGGCGGTTACGAATCAAGGGGTCACCAGGTCGCAATACCAGGGAGTTGTGGGTAACCTAAGCGCGTCAAAGATGAGTCATTCATGATTGTTGAGTGTCACGAGCACTCTAGTGCACGTCGGCAATCAGTTGACAGACGAGCTGATGTTCAAGGCAATGTTTGTAATGAACACGCGTGCACCAACTTCCGAAGTTACAAACGCAAAAGTGTAAGGGCAGAAAATAAGACATGTTATTCTAAAAAGGTCTTTTATTTTTTTCTTGAAAATTAGGCTATCGACTAACACGACTATTAATGTTGTTGAAGCGAAAGTGATCTGCCAGAACTGTGGCCAAGTGGCAGCTTCTGGTCTCAACCCCCTCTAGGATACATTGTATGTTTTAGCTCGCTGTGTATCGTTAAAGGAAAATGATAATATGGTAATAAATATTTTCTATTTTGTAAATTAGTGCACCAGAATTAGATCTACTGGAAATCGAAAATTTATGTAATTTATTTATTTACCCTAATAAATGTTATTACAGCTGTTAAAACAAAATACAGCGCAAAGTGCTTAAATTCTAACATGCAAGGGGATAACTCGTAATAAAAACCTTATCAAGCTTAGTCGAAAATGACCATTTTTTGTGGTGGTCCGCAGGTTACGGGCACATAACGCCCAAGACGCAGACGGGCAAGGTGGTGACCATCTTCTACGCCATCCTCGGCATCCCGCTCATGCTGCTCTGCCTCTCCAACATCGGGGACGTCATGGCCTCCTCCTTCAGGCAAGTCGGACCTTCCACTGTTCAGGATAATCCTTATACCTAATCTTACCTCAATCCTTATTTCTGTTTCGCAATTCATATGTGTGGTAGGGCCGGTAAGTGTAGCTCAAATGTATCGATGTTATGGTGGATGGAATTAGCAAAGGCCAATATGAAAAGTACCTGAAACCGGTTTGCATGCATGTATCGACTAATGAATATTGATGTAGCGAAAGTGAACTGTTAGGATCGCTACAAATGGCAGTCCCTGGTCTCTGCCTACTCCTCTGAGATACAGGCGTGAGCCTATATGTATGTAATTTCTATGTACCTACAATAGGATAATATTGTATCTATCTATTTGACTTAGCGAGCTCCTGCTTAGCGCGATCTTTGTCTGGGTATATTCTCATGTTTGTGTTGTCCTTGACTGGTTACCAGAACACAGGGTGTCCTAGTTTGTGACCAGCATAAGCGAATGTGTTGTGTGGAGGTTATAATCATTAGTCTATTCAGGGCGATGTAGAGTCTCGACTTTTCGCTCTCATTAATAATGGTTCTACAGGGTGTTGCTATATTGCCAAAATCGTAAATCTAAGCCAAAACTGAAATTGTATGCGATAAACTTCAGAGTTTCCTGAGTCACCTAGCGCAAGTGGTATGAACAGCACAATTATAATAAATTCGTAAAGTTTTCCCTAAAATAAAATTTGTTCGTATTGACGAGTAGAACTCACCATATTCGAATGTCTATGGAGATTTTGTTACACCTTGTACAGTTTATATTCTAGAAACCACCCACTAACGATTTAAACTACCTTGTGGTAGTAATATATCTAGAACCCTACCCTTTACATAGCAATTGCTCTTGAAGTCCACATTTGGATTTTCATTAGAGTATTAAATTGTTTGTAGAGACCTTCTCAAATTGTGATAATACTATTCAGTAATCGACAATCGACATTAGAGATTATGTTGTACATAGAAAAGGATGATTAATTTGACTAATGATCTGATTAATTTGACTACTGTGTTTGCGCTCTATACAACTTATCCTATCCTACTAATATTATAAACGCGAAAGTTTGTAAGTATGGATGGATGGATGTTTGTTCCTCTTTCACGTAAAAACTACTGAATGGATTTTAATGCAACTTCACAATAATATAGCTTATACATCAGAATAACACATAGGCTACAATTTATAAAGATATTGTGTGAATTGTCCAAAATATGACGATGAGTGTCAAGTAAGTAGGAAAAATTCTACCATCTGCGAACTATTCTGCCGTGCGCTGCCAAAACCGCTAAAGTTACACATATGTAATGTATGATATTATGTTAATTCTTTTCTACGCCACGCTAATATAAGCTATCCTTTGCAGACAAAGTCGCGGGCACCAGCTAGTAGTAACATATTATCAAAGTAAAATGGTAGACATTCTGAACTAATCTAAGCCTCAATTCTGTTAGTTAGTCAATTAGTTGATCACGATATATTTAGAATTAAAAGATGTTTTGGGTCACGTGACGTTTTATTTTTTCGTATCATGGATGTCTGGAAGGTTTGATTGATAGTGTGAGTGTGACCCGAAGCTCACCGAGATCTCGCGTTTCGTAGTTATGTATATTAATATGCAATTTTATTTATCTTTTTACAATTTTTGCAATTATTTATACTTTCACTGACATCCCACTAGCATCGATTCAGCTGTTTACTTCGTTAACCCGAAGTTTAACTACCAATACTAGTTATTATCGTACTTGACTATTCTTTCATATTCTATTTATTTAATTTATTTTGAACTGGTTCGCACTTCGTACAATCTTTCCGAGCCCTGCACGCCGCCTCAAGGGTACTGACGGAAGATCAGCGCTGGAGTACCATTCCTCCAGCTTATGCTGAGTCAGAGCCCTTTTGCATTTGCCACACCCACACTGGATAACGGATCTCTCTTTCCATGCTTCCCTTGTTAATGTTTTTGTTTTGTTAATTGTTTCATTGTGTTTTGTGTGTGTTGTTTGCTTTTCTTACTACTGTATTGCCAGCTTGATATTGTATTTATTACGTGTGTATCTATCTATCTATCTATATTGTATAGGCGCGTTTCAGACGTTAGTGGGAAGATTGCTAACCGATTGTTATTAATACTATGGTGCTGGCGTCCCCGCAGGTTCCTGTACTGGCGCGTATGCTGCTACGTGTGCACGCGGCCGCCGCCGCGCCGCCGCCGCCGCTCCGCCAGGTGAGTGACGTCACGCCCTCGGCAGCTGACGTCACACCATACCTTGACACAAAGTCTCAAGCGAAAGCCTACATTATTTATTTGTGCTTATCATGATGGACTCGCCTGCCAAGCGTGGTGATTATGAAAACCATGAAAGGGGCCTTTATCTTTGTCATGTATGGACCCGGGAAATCTAGAAAATCCAGGATTCCTAACTACTCCCCATAAATTGGGCCATTGTAGGCAAATACCTCAGGCACTAGGGTTTCCTCACGATATTTTCCTTCACAGTTAGCGAGTATTGCAACTAAAATTTAAACGTCACAAAAGTTCGTAACTTAGAAACAAAGTCATTACGTGCATGCCGGAATTTGTACCCACGAGCTCCCAAATGAGAAGCCGACGTTCTACGCGTCCTCTACCACGGCTGACATAGCAGATAGACGAGTGGTTGAGGTGGAATCTCGACTTGCTAAGGTTCCTGCAGCATATAGAGCGACTGTAATGTGTTGCAGACAGTGTTTCCACAATGAGCGGAAATTTCCCTTTTGAGGGGAAATTAAGGTGGTTAAATTAAGGAAAGTAAAAATTATAAATTCCCAGAGGGGAAGAAAAAGAGGAAAGAGCTGATGAACAGGGATCATGGAAATCATGGATAAAACCTAGCCAATTTCTAGCCTAGAAAATGTCACATGTAATTTTTGTATACACTATTAGACTAGTGTTACCGTATATAAGAAACAATAGGGACACTACACAGATTTTTACTGCCGGGCTAATTTTAGAAAAATATAAAAAATAGACAAAATGATCCAATCTCAAAATAACCGAAATAGTTTTTTAAAATGGTCAATATTTTCAAGATAAATTATAAAAAACATATCAAAAATAATAAGCATGGCCAATTGAGGCGTGGGGCAGGAAATGATTACCCACTGGTTGCAGGCGGTCGGTGCGCGCGCGGCCCGGCTCGGCGCGGCGGCGGGCGCGCCCGCTCGAGCGCGCGCACTCCGACACAGACTTCAGGTGAGCCCCGACATCACTATTAATAGTAGATTAGTAGCCAAGGGCGTAAGGCATCAATGAGCCGTTTTCAGAAGAACTAAAAAAAAAAAAATAATACGGCTGTCAAAGGAATGCATTTTTGGACCTCAGCCCAATAGCCATTTGTGATACATCATAAAATAGGTCTCAGCGAGCTGAACAAAAGTTACTACTACGCCAACAGCCAAATGTTTGTCGTTTCGGAGTTATATTTTGTTGAAAATGTTAGTTTTTTTTCAATACTATATAACTCCGAAAGGATAAACATTTGGCTGCTGGCGTCATAGAAACTTTTGTTCAGCTCGCTGAGACCTATTTTATGACGTATCACACATGGCTATTGGGCTGAGGTCCAAAATTGCATTCCTTTGACAGCCATATTATTATTTTTTTTAGTTCTTCTGAAAACGGCTCATTGCAGCCCGAGATATTTAGGCGCACGAGCGCAGAGAGAGCGCCTATAGTTCGAGGGTGCAATTGATGTTTACACCCGAGCTAACTACTCTGCTTTACATCTCGATTGTGAGGTAAGTAGAAAAAAAATACCCGTTTTTCTTTTCGCCACTTCATGAACTCGTCGTAAGTTTTCAAATATCTCTCTTTAGAACTTTCATGCAAAATATTGTTAATTGCTGCTTCAGCTTTAATTTTCATTGAATCGGGAGTGCAGCTTATATCTTCATCACTTGCAGAACTTATGTTTTTTTCCTGATTAGCACGTAATTATAAAAAAAAATCCCAAAAACAATCAATACTTAGATAAAGTAAAAGTTTTCTATTTCTATTCCCGCCTTTTTTCATCTTTTTTTTTAATTATTTTTTTCAAGAACAAAATTGAGCTTCGCCGTTCGATATTTTAAAATTGACGACTATTATACTCATACGAAGACAAGGCTGAATAGCGAAGCGACCTCTTTTGTCATTGGGCTGAATGCATGATATCTATTGCCAGTATGATGGTTAGATGTACGCGAACTTTTTGAAAGAGCGAAGAGTTTTTTTTTAATTACTTACCGCCCTTTAACTACATTATTACCCTAGAGCGCTAATTGGTCACCTACAAGCCCCGTTTGGGGGTAATAAGGACCTACTTACCGAATATGAGAGATGTAAAGTTTATAAGTTTACTGAATTTATTAACTAAAGAGTTTACAGAATGAATGTCAATTCTGTAAACTTTTTATATGTGTACACGCGCACCGCTTTCGGGTGCTTTTAATCTTGCACTTTACTAATACTTCCCTTATTTGGTCGAAGTATGTCGGCTTGAGACGTCTACTACTGGCCCATCCCACCTTATTCCTTCATCCTCTCCACATGTCCAAACCGACGCAACCTTCCTTTCTCTATTCTAGTCACTACATACTCTTTAATTCCATAACTTTCTCTAATCAAACTATTGCGTATCTGTACTGTATTTGTACTGCATTAATCCTAACTCCTGAAATACTTGCTTTAGCTAATTGTGCCTTATGGTACTATTAGGCACTATTGATACACAGTTCGGTGGCATACTTGAAATTACTGAGATCGACCACGTGAAAGTCAACTACTATCTTAGTTTTTTTTTTGCCATACTCGAGGGAACCTCAATCCATAATTTTTGCTTTCTACAGCTTCCTATTGGAAGCGTTACCAGAATCAACCGATATGTAGGTACAAACGAAAAATCTGGAAAATGTCTGAAAGCGTCTTTTCAAACATTTCCCCAAGATGAGCCTCTCTACGCTTGTTTGTTGGCGCAGGTACCGCGACAGCGGGTACAGCAGTGGGCGCGCGCGCCGCCCCCGCCCCCCGCCGCCCCGCCCCCGCCCCCCGCCGCCCCGCACGCGCTCCCAGCCCCCCCTCCTGCCTGCCGCAGGTGTGTTTGCTTTCCTTCAATACGGTATTTGACACTATCAACAATAAATTATTTCAGATGCTCGATTAAAACAAAAATTACAAAATGACTCGGAAAATGTATTTCTTTTAATCATTTACTAGTTATTACAATTTTTAAATAGATGAAACATAAAAAGAGTGCTTTGAAATGTGACGTCACAAGCAAGTATTTTCATACAAAATTCCGTTTTAAAAGTAACTCATTTGACATTCTGTCAAATACCCAATTATATATTTTATCCTTGCGTGCGTTTTATCGCATTCACAAAATTAACTGAAGAGTTGTGCCTCGATTCTGTTAGTGCATTATAGTATAATCTCAGATACTCGATGACGTGATATGTTTTTTAGCCTATGCCTAGAATTATTGATAAACCAATTCGCCACGTTCATGCAGTTGTCATTGTACTACAATGCGTCAAGTCCCTGCATAGTTTTGTGGCACTAGAATGTCAGAATTTGGCTGTTACCGTACCTACGGAAAAGTCACGATTTTTACAATAACGCGCAACTCACGTCGTCATGCTACCTATAAGCTGCTCTACGATGTTGGTTAGCCAGTATCTGACATCCAGTGCGTACCGTCGCAGGTCCGAGCTTCCCGCGCGAGGACTCCCCCCCTTCCCCTCGCCTCACCAGGGAAGACCTCGAGCTCGACGACTACGACCAAGACAATGGTGAGTCTCAGATAAAAATACACCAAAAGATGGTATTGATATTCCTACAAACTATGGTACGATGATATTTTTATTAGTAGAAGAAAGCACTTGCTATTAATATTGTAATTCAGGGTTTTGCATCGGGCGCAGTAATAGCCATTACTGCGTTTTTACTTTGGATGCAAAATTGGGCTCCCTGGTGGTATATCTATAGGTGAAAAAATAATGGTGGCTGTACGTCTACCAGAAACCTGAAATTTCAGTAAGGAAATATGCAGTAATGTATGAAATCCTTCTAATCCTAAGAAAAAAATAGCTATTTACTCAAAACTGCGTTTTTACGATTACTTCGTTCATCCTTACGAGGGCAGTACAGACATTAAAGATTCGTTTTTGTTCCAATATTCCAACAGAAAAATCCCACGATTCAGCAAAACTCCCGTACACAGAGGTGTTCCCGAAGATCTCTCTGCCGCTGCAAAACCTGGCGGCGGCGCTGCAGCAGCTGGACGAGCACCAGCGGCGCGCGCCGGCCGAGGCCCGCAGCCGCTCGCTGCCACGCCGCACGCGCCTCGCCGGCCCCGCCGCCGCCGCCGCCGCCGACCACGACCTCGACGACGTCGACTACCAGAACTTCCGCGAGCGCAAGGTGCAGGAGCAGCGCGAGCGCCCGGACGACGGCGGGTACGACCCGGAAGACGAAGACTTCGAGTTCGACGCGCCGCGGTATCACAGGACTTGGGATGACCGAAGGTTGGTCGGTGATAATAACCTTGAACTTGTGAGAGGGTCTCCTGTGTGGAAAAGGACCTAGAAGTAAACACGGAGATATCTATTCTCATTCGCAGCTATTAAATTGTGAAACTAACAACTTTGATGTTCACAAAGTAAATATTTAGTTTTTTATTATGAATAAAAACTTTTGAATTTGAATTCGAAATTTTATAGAAAGGAGAGTCAGGACATTCCTCAGTCTTAAGACTGACTAATTTGCAATTTAAGCTCTAAATTATTTAGACTGCTCTTGTGCAACAGTTTATTGATATTATTATATTTTACCAAATTTTACTAAGCTGTATTTGGTGTAGCCAAACCATTTCATCATCATCATCATCATCAGGCTATATTAGTCCACTGCTTGACATAGCCCTCCCCTAATGAGCGCCATAGCGCCCTGTCTTCAGCTTGCCGCATCCAGTATCTGCCTGCAGTCCTTCGCAGATCGTCATCCCACCTGGTTAGAGGGCGTCCTACACTACGTTTGCCGAGTCGCGATCTCCACTCAAGAACACGTTTACCCTAGCGGTTGTCGGTTCTTCGCGAAATATGGCCAGCCCACTGCCACTTCAGCTTGCTAATTCTCTGAGCTATGTCGATAACTTTGGTTCTCTGTCGAATGTATTCGTTACGAATCCTATCCTTCAAACAGCGATTTACTTTAAACTGGTGACTTTAAACTGGTTCACTGAGCGACTTTAAACTGGTGGACCAACCCTTTCGTGAGTGTCCATGTCTCGTAGGTTGTCATTGTCCCGTAGGTCATAACAGGTAGGACACACTGATTGAAAACTTTCGTTTTCAAGCATTGCGGTATGGATGACGAGAAGACTCGGCGTAGTTTCCCAAACGCGGCCCAGCCCAGCTGGATCCTCCTCCATTTAGTGCAATATAATGTCAATGATGTTCTTGTGATGCCATGCCAAATCTGTGCAAATTAGTCTTTGTACCGGAAGATATTTGAACTCCTACCCAGGCGGGACCGCGGCCGCTCAGAGTACCACGAATACGCGGAAGGCGGCATCGGTAGTGCACGTGGCCGGCGTGCTCGCAGCGCTGCAGCGCCGGACTGGCGCCGCGGGCCGGACGCAATGCAGGATTGGCGACGCGGGCCGGACACCGTACCAGACTGGCGACGCGGGTGTGATGCTGGAGCACAGGAATGGCGGAGAGGACCTGACGCGCCGCGCGCACGCCAACTACGTCGCTTGCAAACCATCGACGACACTGGGCTCTACGATCCTCGATATGTAAGACATCAAAACATAATGCCAAACACAATAATGCACGATGTATACTGCTTGTTACAGTTCGCATAAAATGCCCTAGTCATCCCATTCTGTAGATTAAAGCATTCAGCTAGGGTAGGCCGGTTTTGTTGCTGAATATTTAAGCTGTAATTTTTATTCTAGACTCCATCACCAGTACAGGAAGAGTGGACAGATGAAGAGGCTGTGGTTCCGCGTCGCGAGAAACCTTCAGGTATTGACCCTTATCTACGAGAAGAGGTATTAGAATATCTATAATTACTAGCTTTCTGAACGAATGTTCCGTCTCTTGCAGCGTGGAGCTCGCGTCAGCTGGAGGTGTATTCCGAAGCGCCGGAACCCACGGCAAAAGAAATGGTACAAGGTTTACATTCAGAAGGAGGTGAAATTGAGGAGCGAAAGAGATCCTTCTCACTAAATGTTTAATAATGTGAAATGATCATAAACAAAATATAGGGACTGATCTTTGTATACCAGCGCAAAGATCTGCCCAATATTAGGTACGTGTCTCAGCAAATCCTGAACTATTCCAATCAAGGATTCCAATACAACTGTCAAATTAGTAATTGGAATTAGTAAATGGAATTTGACAGACTATTGGAATCACTCAGGATTTAGTGCGCACAACTATTCCACAGGTGTTTCAATCCTTGATAACTTATCGTTCATATTGTTGAGCATAACAAGATGCACTGTATTTGATATACCATGTGTGTTCCAAAGCAACGCCTTTTTGTCACTTTACTATAACTATGCCCACTTAATTTTTAGTCACATTAATTTAATTTTCCGATTCACTACGTTTTTGGTAGGTGCTGGTAGAAATCAGACTGTCACTTTACTAAACTGGTTTATTTCGCTTGCAGATAAAGCCGGTGCCGATCTGGCTGTGCGTGCTGCTGGTGGCGTCCTACATCGTGGCTGGCACGTTCCTCTTCAAGAGCTGGGAGGGTTGGGCCTACCTCGACTCCGCCTACTTTTGCTTCATCACGCTCACAACCATCGGTTTCGGCGATTTTGTCCCGGCGCAGGTATATCGCCTCACTCAGATTATTATGCAGTCACGTCACTGTAAATAAGAATCTAAATCTTGGATGTTTTTCCTCTCCTGTCTCCAACCAATCCAAATAAATCAACCAGTCTGTATTTATTTGTAGTTGGATACTAGATTGTTCCAAGATACATTTCTGCTCTCACATCCTTGTCCAGCCGCTTCCATTTCAGCTCGGCAAGCTGGCTAGTGTGCGCTGCTTCTGCTTCCTCCTCCTTACTTTTAACTGGTAGAGGATCATAAGGTCTCAACCACATGCAGATTTCAAATTCAAATTCAAATATTTTATTCATAATCCAAATAGAATATTTACTTTATGAACGTCAATTTTTAGCCTAAATTACAAATTTAAAATTTCTGAGGGTCGTCCGCGGCATCGCGCTTACCATTTGCATCTCTCGGATCCTTTCGTTCACAATTTCGTATCCATCAAATCATTCTGGAAGTTTACATAGTGTGGGACTATGAAAATAAAATGTAGCAGCAAGAAACTGGTGGTGATACAGCCGTGGTATGACCGGCAGGGGCGCAGCGGCGATGCGGGCCTGGCGGCGGCCGCCGTGCACTCGTTCGCGCTGTGCTCGCTGTACCTGCTGTTCGGCATCGCGCTGCTGGCCATGAGCTTCAACCTGGTGCAGGAGGAGGTGCGCGCCAACGTGGCGGCGCTCGCCACGCGCCTCGGCATCATCAAGCCCGAGCGGGGGGCCGACAGCGACGGCGACTCCGCCTACTGAAGGGTTGCTAGCTTGTTTACGAAACAGCTTACCACTCTGTTCATGAATATCTGGACGAACAATTGAGATTAATTTATTATCAATGATGAATTATTGAAATTGTTGATGGATTATTATTATTGATTTAAATTTATTTATTACAAGACTTATTATATTACAATATTCTTATGTTATTTAAGCTAAGCATCTGCTTAAATACCTATCATATTTTTAAAAGTACTTGACGATTGTTGCTATCTAAACTGAATAAATGAACATACATATTATGTACATATCTACTAGAATTTATTGTCGTCAATTCATTATTCTTCTCAACAAGCTCTCATAGTTCTCAGTACAACAGTAATGTACTTATTACAGCTAAAGTTATTGTTATTACAACATGTAAACGAAATCAGAAATCAGTTTATTTACATTGTGTTTGTTGAATGTACCTTATAATGTTACCGCTGCCTTGGGGCCGAATATTGTAAAGAAAGAGGCAGAGAAAAAGAAACACCACTCTGACCATCTTTTGTGTTAACTGTCAATCAAATCCTTACAAAGACCTTACAAAGATGAATTGTGACAATTAGAAGGAAAATGACGACGACAATATCGAGAGATTCATCCTCCTACTAGAGTTACGGGAACTTCTGCAACCAGTTAGATTCTTCGTGGGGTCGAACGGCCACGGAAGAGCTTAAAGTAAGCCACAGCCAGCGATATACGAATAGCTGCTGAATAGGGTAGTTACCAGGGTCAAAATAATTAAATTCTATTTAGTCCGTATTTTAGATTATAAAAAAATATTGGACACGTATTTTTTGTTTTTTCGAGTAAACAAAAAATAACAAAGATATAGTTAGCCCATTAAAGTTACGTGTGACGTCACTCCGTGCTAAAAAATGTCACACGTAACTTTAATGGGCTATATCTTTGTCATTTTTGGTCTAAATTACGTACAAATAAAAAAATACGTGTCCCTTATTTTTGAATAATCTAAAAGACGGACTAATTACATTTTTTAGGGCAACTAGCCCATTCTAACAGCTTTCGCCTTTGTGCTGATTAAGCTACCTACTTCATGCTCGCGGAAGACCCATTATTGTGTTTTTTAACGTGTGGTGGAAGGAAGGAATGTGGATACAGGCACATACATACAAAATAATTTTCTACTAAAAGTGTCGTAAGCACTACACAAGACATTATGACATTATTAACTCTATTGCGGGTTATTCGGGGTTTCTTTATTCGAAAGACTCCGACCAGGACCGAAAAATCAAGTAAGGTATCCGGAATAAAGTTAACAAAACATTTTTGCTTGTCTATGGGATTCCATGCCAAATGCTCTTAATTATAATTTCGGGTCATAAATATGAATATAATAATGCAAAGTACAATAATTGGAGTTAGCAACTAAGTGAACCCGTAAAAAAAGTTAATAATGAAGTACATAAGTGTAAGCAAACAAACCTACAAAAGTGACTGTAAAATTACGTGTGACATAAATCTATATATATAAAAATGAATCCCTATTTCCCTTGGTCACGGCATCACGCCTGAACGGCTGGACCGATTTCGCTAATTCTTTTTTTGTTCTGTTCGTTATTATCAGAAGATTAGGCTTCTTATGAAAGAAAAAATTAAGGAAATTGCGCGGAAAATTAGAAAATTTAAATTACTTAACCACCATATAACATTATTAAACTTTTTTAATGTAACCTTAAGACATTTGACATAGAATTGACTGAATGCGTGCTGCAAATATAGTAGAGGATGAAAAAAAAAGACGTTTAAAACGGATTCTTCTGTCAATCTTATTTTATTGATAAACAATATAATAAAATCAAAAATCTGCTCATTTATGGCGTCTAAGGCGGAACAAAGTTCGCAGGGTCAGCTAGTAAATTATAATAATAAGTAGCATTCGTTATAAGCTTTATTTACATATTATGTTTAGCCGAGAAATGCAATCCGCGCGTTCGTGTAACCGTCATTGTACATACACTACAATACTTTAACAGAATCTAGGCACTTATTAGTAATCATAATTTTGTAAACCTACGCGTGCTCGCTTCAGATTAGGTGCGATCCGTGCGATATACCGATAACACAATCTGATCATGTTAAAGTCGTAAATGGAATGGCTGTCGACCCTCAGGGAACGGCACATCTTTATGACAAACATTCTAGTTATTACCGTACATGCAAAGTGGTTTTTTTAAATGACAATAATAACCTACGCACTTATTAGCCAGTTGACCTAAGCGCTTGATTACATCATATCACTTAAAGGGAACAGTACGTGTTATTACGTGGTAACAATCTGTTAAAAAATAGTAGTCAATAAAGAAACAACTTGTACGAAAATGCTTTAGAGAACGCGCTGTAACCACGAGGCGCTTCCGCAGAAATGGAAGCAAAACATATTAGGGTGCGTCCAGATCTGGCGAATTACGCGGCAAATGTCCGCTCGCGAGCTGCGCGCGTGCATTCAGAAAACAGAAATTTATTTCAACGTAAAGAATTTACATTCTGTTTGTTGAATTTAAATGTACTTATAATGTTAATGTTAGCCGCTGCCTTGGGGCCGAATGTAGTGGAGAAAAAGGCAACGAAAAAAAACTCCACTCTGACCACCTTTTCTCAAATCACCTTAAATCTAATACAAATTTGGTATGAATGTTCATTTCAAGAGCCCATACCGCGCCAGGGTCTCGCGTGGGGCCCCGCAATCTACGTGCGGTGCGCGAACGGCGGCGAGCGGGGCGGGCATGTGCGGCGCATTCGCCAGATCTGGACACACCTCTACGCTATGCTGCACTGCATCTTCTACGCTCTGCACGAAGTCATCGTTGAGCTACGAGTAGGCTATGAGACAAATAGATAAAATAAGAGATAATGTTTTCTTGAAACATACATGTCGAAAAGTAATAGAAAATTTATTTTTTGTATTCTAAAGCCGCGTACAGACATCGCGAGGCGTGCGACACGAATGGTTCGTCTCGCATGCCTTGGGTTGTGTGGACGTGTGTGCTCACAGTGAGCATTCGCGTCATACAATCGTTGCGAACGCCCCCTCAGTACGAGCCGTGCGCTCCGTGTGGACGGACAGGTGTTGTTTGCCTTTCTACTGACGAACACCGTGCGTGGTGGTTTGCTTGCTCAGCTTGAGCATGTGTCGTTCGGGAGGCACGTATAAATGTACCGTCGTATGCCTCAGGTACGTCGGTAGGTATACGTCGGTGCCTGAGGCATGCGAGACGAACCATTCGCGTCGCACGCCTCGCGATGTCTGTACGCGGCTTAAAGCAATTCAATCTTTATAAAATTAATTGACGCAAGTTCCCCATAGAACTATGGCCTATAAAAGAATGCATTGCTACTGTAAAAGGTTTTGCTAAATTTCGCTAAAGTCTGATAGAAAGTTTATTTTGGAAGAAAGGACAGAGTTAATAGAAGATTTTTAAAGTAGGTACCTAGCAATTTTTCAAGTATAGTTAAACCCGAACGTGTCTTGTGTACCCAAACATAAACCTTAAGTTATAACTGAGGAGTGGAATTTGCATATTAGGTTAATCAATATTGTATAAATTGTAGTTTGATAAAAAAATCTTCAAGGTTGTATTTGAAAACATTGTAGCAACCGTTGTCTTCCTATCAATCGCCTAATCTTAATATTGTTTTATTGCCTATAATATTTGTGTATTAAGATAGTTAATGAGTGCGTCAAATCGATTTGCGTCGCCGCTGACATTTGGCGCTCACATTTAAAGCCAGTAATATTTTGGGACAAAGCTTTTAGTGGTATATCTGATTGTGATGGCTAGTGCGGAGAAGGGGGAGGCTGCGGCGGGCGGGGGGAAGGGCGAGTTCGATCTGGACGATATCCTGGTGCATGAGGTGGGCCAGTTCGGCCGCTACCAGCTCGTGACCCTGGCGCTGGCGGCGCTGCCCGTTATCTTCTCTGCCTTCGCCTCGGGCGAGTACATCTTCACCACCGCCCGGATACCCACCAGGTAAGCTTGCGTTCTGTCAAACTGGTCTCAGTCGGTACATCCACTTTATCGCTTTTCATGTTTTTGCTTCACTTTTCTGCACAGTCTGGGACTTTGATTCTTATCACTCATCATAATTAGCTCCGTCAGGATTACCACTCACATGACTTTTCATAATCGCCAATAGTCACAAGTATGCTTCTTCGGTGTTTTTTTGTTTAAGAAAGTTTCTCGCTTTTAATGAAGACTGTTAAACATAGATCAATAAAGATCTTTTAAGTTTTGCTTAGCATATTTCTTAGTCATTAGCTATCAATAAATTAGATAGATAGATAGATAAAAAATTTAATCACATTTACACACACATGTACAGGAAAGATAGGCACAGTGTACAAAGAAAACAAAGAGAACATTAAGCTAATACAGTAAAACAATACACAGAAGGAAAAATAATAATACACATGAAAAAGGTAACGTACAACAAAACAACAGAAAATTGTGGGTGTGGCAAATGTAAAAAGGTTCTGACTCAGCATGTGCTGGGGTGGGTGACCACCTCAGCGCTGTCAGCACCTTGTAAGACGGCGGCGTGCAGAGCTCGGAGAAATGTAGGTGGCATCAATAAATAGAAAAGGTACATAAAAGTAAATAGTGCTTAACAATATAAAATTAGTTAATTAATAATAATAAATGGGTATGGTATTCATTGGAATAATTATAAGTGTATAAATATGTCTTAATTCGAACTAACGAAGTAATAAACAAACATTCTAATAATTGGCATTCAAATAACGAATATTTCGTTATACAAAAAATATATAAATTATTAAATAATAAGTGATTGATATAAGTGATTGAATAAGTGAATAATAAATTATTAGGCAGAATTGTGAACAATGTCAGAGAAATTATTATTTTATTACTTACTTACTTACTTACTGCGATGGCTCAGCGACCCGAAGTGGATCTTGGCCTCCGATACAAGAAGTCGCCACTTGTCTCTGTCCTGCGCGGTCTCCTGCCAGTCACCGGCCATTTTCAGGAGAGATGCATTATTTAAATATGGTGTGATATGGGCTCGAGCAGGTACATTAAAACAAAAACGGGCACAAGCATTTTGAACTCGTTGCAGAAGTTTGTGTGTTTTTGCAAATAGGCATGGACCAAAGGCGGTTAAGGCATAATTGAGCTTGGACATTATCAGTGTGTCGCAAAGAAGAGTTCAAGTATTGACACTTAGGAATCTGCGTAGTGAGTACAGGATTCTTAGCCTAAAGAAGCAGTTCCGTACGATTTCTACTACGTGCTTCTCGAACCTAAGGTTACTGTCCATAAAATTAGATCTTAGCTTCACTTGGAGACCTTCCATGTTTCATTATAACAATCTCGTGTATCTACTATGTCAGTAAGTTTTAGGTACCGCAAAACGTAATGCTCTCTCTCCTAGGTAAGGAACCAGTTTAATTAGTATGATCGAATGTTTTGTGACTACTTTTCTGAGTGTTTGCGCAGATGCTACATCGAGCAGTGTGATGGAGTGACGCCGCAGTTCGCCGCGGACTGGCTGCAGTGGGCCGTGCCGGCGGACGGGGCCTCCTTCTCGAACTGCGAGCGCTTCGCCAACGCCACCGCGCCCCCCGCCGCCCCCGCAGACGCCTGCCCCGCAGAACTCTTCGACCAGACTCGGACGGAGCCCTGCGAATCCTTTGTCTACGAGAATAGGAACTCTGTGGTTTATGATGTGAGTGGTACCTACTGCATATGAAAACAAATAGCTGTAAAATAAGCTCCTCATTGGAATACATTATCAAGACCTATAATGATTTAAAATTCAGTCTGGGACCGCTGGAGTTATCAACCAGCAGTTCTTGACAGCCCTTTACTCGTCATACTTCTCCCGTAAAACTTTCCTGTCAAACGGCATCTATCAACTTGAGATGCTACAATCTTTTTGATTTCCAACCATTTGAACATTTTCAGTTACATACTAATGTTAACGTTTATCCAGTTTGGATTGGCTTGCGACGAGTGGCGACGCTCGCAGATCGGCTCCATCCGCACGATCGGCACGCTGCTGGTGCTGCCCATCACGGGCTACATCTCGGACCGCTGGGGGCGGCGCGTGGCGCTCACGCTCAACGCCTTCAACACGGCCTGGCTCGGCCTCGTGCGCTCCTTCGTCAACTCCTACGAGTGGTTTTTGGCGCTAGAAGTCATCGAGTCCACAATCGGGGCCGGCGCCTTCTCCTCTTGCTATATTTAAGGCAAGTAAGCGGCGTGGTCACGTTTGATTAAATTTAAGTAATGGAGAGAGTTTCCTAAAAAAAACTAAGATCTCAAAAATTCCACTTGCAGTGACGGAGATGGTGGGTCCAAAATACCGCGTGGCGGCGGGAGCGACGATCTCGACAATGTTCGCTGTGGGCCAGGTGATCCTGGGCTTCATCGCGTGGGGCGTGCAACCGTGGCGCACGCTGACGCAAGTTTTATATGCGCCGCAGCTGCTAGTGGTGTGCTACTTCTGGATCCTGTCGGAATCCGTGCGCTGGCTGCTCAGCAAGGGGCAGTACGAAAAGTCTGAGAGAATACTGAAGAAGGTGGCGAGAGTGAACAAGAAGGAGCTCTCGGAGAAGTCGCTGGCGGCGCTGCGCGCGACGGCGGAGCAGCAGCGCGGGCGCGCGCCGCCGCGGGGGCCGTGGCTGCCGCTGCAGGTGCTGCGCTCCCGGACCATCCTGCTGCGCTGCATAGTCTCTCCGGTCTGGTGGATCACCAACACGCTCGTGTACTACGGCATGAATATCAACGCGGTCAATCTCGTCGGCAACCGATATCTGAACTATGTCGCGGTAGCCGCTGTTGAGATCCCTGGTTTCTGGACTGCCATCTTGCTGTTAGACAGAATCGGCAGGAAGCCGGTCCTCATTTTCTTCTACTTCTTGTGCGCTGCTTGCCAGTTCGCTTTCGCGTTCATGCCCGAAGGTGAGCGAAGCAAACTATTATTATTATGAGGTTTGTTATTTATTATCTATCACATCATGACTACGCATTACAGGCGTTGACGGCGCTTTGCTGGCGGTGTACTTGATTGGGAAGTATGCGATCGCGGTGGTGATGACGTCAGTGTACGTGTACACGGCAGAGCTTTACCCCACGGAGTACCGGCACACTCTCTTTGCTTTTTCTTCTATGGTTGGCCGACTCGGATCCATCACTGCTCCACTGACTCCCGCTCTGGTAAGCGCCTGAATAAATTAAGTTAGCAATAAATAGCCCGTTTCACGACGATTGTTAGCGTCTGCAACAAATATAATAGCGATTTTGTTTTTGTTAAGTCTCGTTTCAATTTGTCAGGCATTGGAGGTGTGGGCCAGTCTCCCGTCGGTGCTGTTCGGCAGCATGGCGCTGCTGTCCGGGCTGCTGATATTCACGACCCCGGAGACGCTGGGCACCAAACTTCCTGACACCATGCTGGAGGCCGAGCACCTCGGGAAAAGGAAGGAATCCGTTACTTCGCTTTAGTTTACGATCTTAATGTTAATAGTTTCTCTACAATAAATAAAATATTTACGAAACGTTATTCTATGTCTCAAAACTGTAATAAAAAATTAGGAACAACCCGACTGCTGAATATCAACCAATGTTCCATCTGTTTCCAACCCAACCAAAGGACCAACGCAATGACTCACGCATAAAGTTGAAATTGGGTTTTGTCTGCTTTTTCTCCCGTGTTATTTTTATTTTACGGTTTTTGTTTTTGACGTGTTTTGTTTTGTTTTTTATGCTGATTTCATATAATCCAAGACACTCAGACGACGAATTGCTCGAGATTTTACTTTATTACATGCCAAAATGTGACCATTAGTTAAGGCATTAAATTTCCTTCTAAATTCAATGGTTAAGGCTAGTATGTAGGTATGTACATACATATGAACTAAACGCATTAACCCCATTTTCGGCCGCAGTCGAGCATCCGGTCACGAGAAAGTGGGCTACCATCCCTGATGGCGGCTCTTTCTTAGGTTAGATTTCAATTAAAAAAGTTGTACCATTATTCTTTTTTTTTGCGAGTGATGTTTCAAACTTTCAAAATCATTGACGAAGTAAGTGGGTGTTACTCGTCAGAAATAGTGTACCTCGTGGGTCCGGTCTGCACGATGCCAGATAAGATCCGACGACGGGAAGGGGTAGTTAGGTGCCTAGATATTTCGGAAGAGAAAGGGGACCTCCTACAAACCAATCCTTAGATCCTATCACGGCACAGTCCGCGGTCACCACCAACGAAGGGGGTTATAATAATTATTTTGGCGTTAGAAGTAGGACTGAAAAGTCTCATCAGTTCGGTGACAGAACTAAACAACCGAACTACGGAGACAAGCAATCAGCAGGGTCACCGTTTGGCCATGTTAAGTTATAGGCAACCTAGGTAACCGGACTGATGAGACTTTTCAGTCCTAGCAGTGGTTGAATGTACCATACAACCATGCTATATAGTTCTAGTTAGGCTTATTTTTCATACTTATCAAATAACACGAGGCTTATGGTAGCATATGGCCTTAAATCTATGGAGATTTAAATTTACTGTAAATTATAATTTTCTCGCCAAAGCACAAATACTATCGCTTGTCTACTTTTTGTACTACATCTACAAGTATGCTATTTATTTACGAAATTTTATTTATAGGGATTCAGTAAAAAGTCGATGAAGCGAAAGAGATTATTTGTCAGGATCGTGGCAGGTGGCAATCCCCGGTTTCTGCCTAACCCTCTGGGATACAGGCGTGAGCTTATGTATGTATGTATGTAAAAAGTAAATGAAATAAAATACAGAACACGATGCATGTCAGGAGGCAAAACAATAGAACGTCAACGCTTTTATTTTAGTAATAACTTCCATAGTCATATTTATCCTGGCCCCAAACTAGGACATCTAGTGCTTTGGTAACCAAGCAAGGATATCACAACCATGGTACACTCAGACTGATGCCATTTGTACAAAATCGCACCCGCGATCACTGTTTTGGTAGTCACGCGTTATAGGTGAGCTCATCAAATCAGAGAGTATGCTCGTTTCTGAATTGAGAATTACACTATCATCCTCTTTTCTAAGAAATTTGACGAGACAGCACTACATTTAAGCAGTTACTTAGTGAAATTCTCGATTCAGAAACTGGCCTTTAGTTTTTATACTGTGAACCTGTCTCCCCGAGCCGCTCGGCGTCCAGCATGGTGTCAGGGAGCCTGGTGGCCAGCGTCTCGGGGGCGGCGAGCGCCAGCACGCCGGACAGCAGCGCCATGCTGCCGAACAGCACCGACGGCAGGCTGGCCCACACTTGCAACGCCTGCAACAACAAATAACTCGTCAAACTCAATCGTGGTTGATACTGTCTATACAATACGCTACTTGACTCTTATCAAATTTGACACGATAAATGGATATTTCCTGTAGTATCTAACGTAAGACTTTGCTAAGTAAATATGCAGGATGGCTGCAAAATTTGCAAATTAAAAAAATATTTTTCGCTTTTAAATCGGAACGGTGAAAACACTATCCGCCATCTTGAAAGCACCTTTGGTTGTAAACAAACATGTGTCAGTCGTGCGTGCGTAGTTTCTATTGTGATTTGGATTGGATTTAGTGTTTTTGCAAAAACTCTTCTTGTGCCGTTAGTGTCTTATCATTTTATTGATAAGCGCAATCATGGACGCTGGATTCGTGGAAGCTGATAGTACCAATTTGCCAAAACCAAACCAAATCAAACCAAGCATTATTACAGCTAAAATCAGTTTCTGTGTACATTGATATTACAGGACTTACATTAAAGTGATCTTCACATAAATACACCCAAGTTTCAGTCGATAAAGAATCGGGGTCTCTCTTGGCAAGTTTGAGCCAAGTTTTTCGTATGTTTATTTCACTGGATACACGAATCCGCGACTTCCCGGCGGTCTTTAATGACGTGTTTTTGCAGTCTCGAATAATGCATCATGATAATTGATATATTTTGCATGTAAACTCGATGAAATCATTAATGCGTTGTTGTTATTTCACTATGCTCACAGATCACCAACAGATTTTAGGACTAAGTAAAGATCGTTTTACCAAACAAGTCCCACGGTAAAATCCTTAAGGCCATAACAATAAAAGACAAAATTCATTAACTCATACTTCTTTCGTGGCACGAACTCTACCTATGTTGAATGTCATACTTTGTTTACAACGTTTAGGACTTCAAACCATAGACAAAAATGGCGGACCGCGTTTTTGGCTGTTTAGCAAAGCAACGTTTTAAAATAATGTTTTTGTTGCTTTGAGGTCCTCAAAAAATATACTAAAATATTTTTTGGTCTAATGGAAGAGATATTTAGCATTTAAGACATACTTGGAAAAAGAGTCAAGTAGCGGATAGCTACAATAAACGCAGAGGAGGCATCATCTTCACGTTTTCAAAGGCCGCTGCTGTAGACATTGGGTTAAGGAGCTGGGCCAGTACCTGGGCCCAATGTGTACAGGGTCAGTTAGCGGTATGTTGGTAGTAGGCTTGTAGTTGGCGATAACACTGGCCGTTCAACCGTCTGTTGTCGGTTTTCGGTGTACATGTCGCTTATCAAAAAACAGCGACTGCAACAACATGGCAAGTAGGTAAAGCCCATGACAGAATATAATAACAGGTGAAGCGTCAAGTTGTCGACCAATCAGAGAAGATGTTGTTTTGAGCGATGCGATCGACCAATCAGTGTGCTTAGGTCACAATAGCCAATGACTCTTTTCGCAATATTTCTAAAGGAACCAGCGTTTATGCAAAACCCCTATCTTTTTTCAGTAACATAGAGAAATGTCAAAGCCATTATCTAATTATCCGTGTTTTCGCGATAGCCCTAGAATTTTTGCGAAAATTTGATTTGATCAAATCGTCCTACGACATACACATTTTGCTGGATCTTGGCACGCTCAGCAAATAGGTAGTGTTTACTTTACACGTTAGTGTTTTATTCAGTTTGTTGTTGTTCGTCACAAAAGACGGAAGTGTTGCGGGTAACCGTCTTCTTTTAGGCCATATCTTTTTAGTCAGTCTACTTCGGTGCATATTTAAGTAATAATTAAATATAAATAAATTGCATGCAAGAGATTCCACCTCCATCTTTATCAAAGCGCCAATGCGGAATGATCAGTACGCCCCAATGTGTACACGATCCGATATTTTGGCCCAGCTCGTCTTATTGCTTAGTTTATAATAAAGAAAAGTTGTTTCTAAAATTATTAATTTTGGAATCAAATTGAAAATCTCAATGAAAAATGTACCTCCTGCAGGTAGTAAAAAATACATAATATATGTCTTCGGCAATTTTATTATCTATCAAACCCTCAGACCACGACTCACCATTTATCAAAACTATAGTAATTTTATTACAATCACAAAAAATGTTAAATTGTGCGAGAGAGACAGAATGTTCAACCACCCTAGAGCTTGAAATATCTATGTCAACCAACTTAAGGTAACAACTATAAAATTAATAAAAAACCTTTTGTTCCTTGAAATACCTGCAACCTAAAAATGTATGGGACAACCTTTGGTAAGTTTTTTGTATTGAAAAGTAGAATACGCCATTCACCCCCACTTTCTCGAGCGCTGACAGTCTGTTAATTTATTGTTAACAGCTATCAGTTCACAAAAATGCATAATGCACAATGCATAGATTAACAGACTGTTAGCGCTCCAGAGGTCAATGTCGCGCTTACCAACGCTGGTGTTAACGGCGCTACGATGGACCCGAAGCGGCCCATCACGGAGGAGAAGGCGAAGAAGCTGGCCCGGTATTGCGTGGGGAAGAGCTCCGCAGTGTACACGTACACCGATGACAGCGTTACCGCGATCGCGTACTTCCCCACCAGGTAAATCGTCAGAGATATCCCAAAGTGGCCTAAAACACGTCCAAAAGCCTTACGTACAGTTTTAGGGACACTAAAGATTCCTCCATAAAAGAGTTTAACTCACCTTCAGCTATGAACGTCAACATAAATTGGCAAGCGGCGCACAAGAAGTAAAAGACTAGCAAAACCGGTTTCCTGCCAATTCTATCCAATAGGAAAATGGCAGTCCAGTAACCAGGGATGTCAACAGCGGCCACTGCCACATAGTTTAGGTATCGGTTACCGACGAGGTTGACAGAGTTGATATTCATGCCGAAGTATACGAGATAGTTGGTGATCCACATGATAGGTGCGATCACGCAGCGCAGCAGGATGGTCCAGGAGCGCAGCACCTGCAGCGGCAGCCACGGCCCCCGCGGCGGCGCGCGCCCGCGCTGCTGCTCCGCCGTCACGCGCAGCGCCGTCAGCGACTTCTCTGAGAGCTCCTTCTTGTTCACTCTCGCCACCTTCTTCAGTATTCTCTCAGACTCTTCGTACTGCCCCTTGCTGAGCAGCCAGCGCACGGACTCAGGCAGGATCCAGAAGTAGCACACCACTAGCAGCTGCGGCAGGTACAGGACTCGCGTGAGCGTGCGCCACGACTGCACGCCCCACGCGATGAAGCCGACCAGTACGTGCCCCAGGGACAACATTGTGTTGATGGTGCATCCGAACGCCACACGGTACTTGGGGCTCACAAGCTCAGTTGCTGCAAATAATAACTAATAATAAGACCTATCCGGACTTGGCCCACGTGGTGGAGTAATGGCCTATACCTTCCTTATGGAGGAGACCCGCGCCCCTCGGTGGAGACATAATGTGTTGATGATGATGAATATTTACGTTTTAGATGGTATTTCGACGGTATCTACTTGTAAGTGCAAAACATCCGTAGCAATATACAATGCTCCGTTTCTAGAACAGTGTCTATACATACTCAGAATTATTAAGTTTGGAACCAAAAGTTAATTTCAATTCAGTGATTTTGGGAGCCCAAGTTTTATAAATTTCATTTTTCTTCGGCGTGAAACTTCAAATGTTCCCACATGTACCTACTAAAAAAATCACATTGGAAACAAAATGAACCTATTTTTAAAGAAAAAAAATGTCCGCGATTGCCCACCGTTACAGTGGTTGTGTTACATTGAATCAAAACATATTATTAGAGTTTGAAGTCTACATCTACATTATTAATTATTAGAAAGAGGAAAGTTTGTAATTTTGTGTGTAGGAGGTAATCTTCGAAAGAAGTGAACCGATTTCTAAAATTTTTACCAATTTTTAGGACGGACCATTAGGGTGGACATAGGCTATGGGTTAATCCCATAGCCAAGCAAACAAGGTCACGGGCACTGCTGGCATTGAATAAATACCCATGACGTAAGCCATGGCGACTGTTCCTGCGCCGCCGATCGTGGTCTGGAGCACGTGCAGCGCCAGGCACCACTCGTAGGACGGGGCGAAGGAGCGCGCCAGGCCGACCCAGGCCATGTTGGCGGCGGAGGCCGCCAGCACCACGCGTCGCCCCCAGCGGTCCGACAAGTAGCCCGACATCGGCAGCGCCACCAGCGAGCCCAGCTTGCGGGCGGAACCCACCAGTGCGCGCCGCCACTCGTCGCATGGAAGATCAAACTGAAATACGAGTTACATTGAGGGTCATCATTAGAAGAGCGAGTTTCTCTTTGCCAAAACTGCAAAATATGCACTAGCGTAGATAGACGGGTGGAGTCGGGTGGGTCGTGCCCACCCTAGGATGTCTATTTATCTCTACATGCATTAGGATTCCGTTTCATAGATCAAAGAAAACATAATCAAACTCTCATTAAACTACTTTCATGAAGTACATTCTTTCCAATAAAAAAAGAATCATTGAAATCGGTTTGGGTGATACTTAATTATTCGTACATTTTTCGCGCACATTCTTAATGCAAATTTAAGACTTATGTTGTTTTCTCATGCATACCATTTGCCAGAACTAGACCAAGTTCAAAGGGACCATACGGGAAGCACCAGTTTTCAAATAAAAAATAGAATCATCAAAATCGGTTCACCCAGTCAAAATTTCTGTGGTAACAAACATAAAATAAAAGAATTTGAATTAAGAACTTCCTACATTTTTTGAAGTCAGTTGAAAACCACTAAATCCGCCAATGAAAGTACATCTTGTAGATTGCACCTGAAGCATACATTGAAAATTTACATCGTATACAATGGTGTCGGTATTCTCGTAGACGTAGGACTTGCAGGGTTCCGTCCGAGTCTGGTCGAAGAGTTCTGCGGGGCAGGTGTCTGCGGGGGCGACGGGGGGCGCGGTGGCGTTGGTGAAGCGCTCGCAGTTCGAGAAGGAGGCCCCGTCCGCCGGCACGGCCCACTGCAGCCAGTCCGCGGCGAACTGCGGCGTCACTCCATCACACTGCTCGATGTAGCATCTGCCACAGACGAAATGAAACACGTAATCACGTATTCAAATCTTGAGTCAATAGCAATGGACACTAATCTACCCGCGGGCATATTGTCTGCAATGGTGACAAAATATCGGAAACTCACACTAATCTTGGTAAGAATCCAGTTTCTTTTACAATTATGTCAATTGACACCAGTCTGGAGGTCAACCAGTTCATTTGTCGATTTTCCCAAATTTTTTTGAATCGATCGAAATTTATATTTTTACTCTTTAAACTGGCTTACGGGCTGATTACTGAACTGACGACATAAATTGAGTACTCGACCTGCTGGTACAGTCGACAGCACATCATCCTATTAGATACACCCATGCACTCTCTGCACTGCACCAAAATGTGAAGGATGACGTGCTGTCGACTGTACTTCAATTTGAATACAGAGCTATTCCTGACAAGTATTAGGAACTGTACAGCTTTGCGATGCATGTGATGTATAATCTCAGGTTGTACATGGAATGGTATGCATTAATTGGATCAGTTCTTACATGATACCCTCTGGGGCGTTACTGTAAGGTGCATGCTGCTAAGAAGAAAAAAATAAAAATATATTATTATAATTATTGACGTTATACTTAATAATGACCTCTGTGGCAGTTAGCGCATCTGCCTACCATGCGAGAGGTCCCGGATTCGAACCCCGGCTGGGGACAACAAAAGGTTTAGTTCACGTTTGAAGTTTTTTTGTATTGTTATTGTATTGTTTGTTTATGTCATTGAATTAAAATTGTCATGATCATGCGTTTTTTTTAAAATAATAACTGTGCTTCGGCAATTGATACCGTGCCCATCTCCTTTGATGATAGTTCCGAGATGGACAGCGCCTTATCGCGTAATACAAACCATTTTTGCGACCCAAATTTGCGATACTGACACGGTGATCAGGATCGGGGAAATTGTTTTCGAAGCACTTTTTTACTTCGATAAAAATTATACTTCGATGAAATTATTAAAACACGTATTTCTCAGTTTTCGCGAACTCGAATCGTAAGTGCGTGGAATGGGTGTCAAAGTTTGTAGGGGAGTAGAGTTTGTGGTCGGATTTTCTTAAGACTTGAAATAAATGTACCTAGTTTAAAAAAATAAGAAAAATGTTTTTGCTAGTTTTTCAAAATATAACCTCTGCGAGGATAAAAAGGGTGTGAGGATTTGTAACTGAAATAAAATATTTAGTGTCAGATTTATACTAAACTTGGTAGGTACGTCTACTTAATGAAGACGATAGAAATGTAGATATTCATCTTGCAGAAGAGAGGGATCTGTCGTAGACTTTAACTAAGTAAATACAGTAACGTTCTGCCACGCGCTTTTCTCAGAAATTTGACGAGACAGAATTTCTTTAAGTATAGGTTTTATGTAAAGAAAACTTATTGGCCCAGTTATTCAGAAACTGGCCTAAAGATTTGGTGATGGAGTTTGGCGGTGTCTGGTGTTTAATTGAACAGTAGATAAATATTGAAGGTATTTAGAGAAAAATTATGTCTAGTGTTTAACACATCCATGAGTAATAATTTTTAAGTAGAAAATTTTGTTAACCCTTGCGGACCGCTAAAGCTGTCTTGAAAAGAATAAATGATGAGTTTCTTTATTAGCTTCTTATCCACATAGGTAATCTATTATTTGTGAAACTAACAACTTAGACATTTATAAAGTAAACATTACTCATTATTATGAATGAAATATTTGATTTTATTGGAAACCCGTTTTCCCGACATAGGTAATAGTAATAAGGCTTTACCTGCTGGGAATCCGCGCCGTGGTGAAGACAAACTCAGCGGAGGCGAGCCCGCCGCACACCACCGGCAGCGCCAGCAGCGCCAGCGCCAGCAGCTGGTAGCGCCCGCAACCGCCCAGCTCCTGCGCAACATCGTCTATGAGGCTGCTTTTAGAGTCACGGTGACTACGCGCTGACCGTCAGCGTTGATAGACAAAATGTATGGCTGGTCAGCGCTGAACGGTCGGCGTTTTTCAAACGCTAGTTAGGACGTAGTACATATTGGCCTGTCAGCGCCGAGTGTCAGAGTGGCTCTAAAACCGGCCTTAATCAATCAGACGTAATCACCCACTGCTAGGCATAGGCCATCCTTAAGGCTACGCCTCTTTTTTCTCTCCGAAAGTCGCGCGTCGGCCCAACGAGCTGGTGGGCGTTTGCCATATTTGTAGGCTCCAGTCGAGACACTTAGCACTACATCGGCATGTATGATTTGTGTACTGCCGCTCCAACTTGCTAATGTAGCCTTTAAGTTCAAAATTAAAACTCAAATATTTTATTCAACTATCTATTCAACCTCTTCAGTTCTGACCTTGAAAATGACAATGAATTTCGATTGTTATTTTCAAGGTCAGTACTGAGGAGGTTATTTTATTAAGGACTTCAACAGCGTAAACAGATAATATTGATACAATAATATTCATTAATAATGGATTATTCACAATAAAAACAAAATGTTTACTTTATGAACGTCAAAGTTGTTAGTTTCACAATTAATAGATTACGTGGAGAAGAAAATAACAAAGAAAGTTACAGTAACAGTTACAGCTTAATTAACAAACTTTCACACTTAAAAAACATTACTCATAGATGTGTTTCTCACCAGACACAATTCTCCTCGGAATACATTTATCAACAGTTTCGAATATTTTTCGAACGTACATAACATCAGTCAGTCACCTTAACAAGAAGGTCGTCCAGCTTGAAAGCCTTCGCTTCCTCTCCGTCTGGCTGCTTCGCGCTCTCCATGCTTACCTGAAAACTGCCAAGGTACTTGCTAATGCGGAGATATATTTTTAACTGAAGAGTGAACATACAAGATGGATGCAAGAATCTCACTTATCAGGCGCGACTGATAAAAAATAGCCTTTTAAAATATATTCGTTTTACGTATCGTATTTAATGCGCACATTTTGTTGGGTTGTTACAATGTGCTTTCAATCACTCAACTCTACTCAATTCAACAACAGAGCCGTTAGCAAGAGTTCGGTTTCAACTAACTGAAATATAATAGGTATGGCACTTAATAGTATTGATTTCTTAGAAGAAGACTGTAAAAGTAAAGCCGTATTTAAGTATAAGTTAAAAATGTTCTTGCTGGATAGGATTGACTCAAAACTGTGAGATCAAATTCATAAAAAAATTTTTCTACTCATTATAAAAATAAAACAAAATGTTGATCTAGCGATAGTAAGTAATTAAGTAGCTGCTAAAGATAAAAGTTTATAAGTGGGGTACAGTGGACAGATGATTGGCCTTGCATTGTGTAGCACAGTCAATGTGGCCGAATACAGAGTGTACATGTAGTGGTGGGTCAGCTGTCGACTGTACCTACTTTCACATTAATTTTATGGTATTGTTACCAATTATGTTAAAAGAGTGCTATTAATTCGCCAACAAACTGCCACGCAGTTTGGCGAATAATTTATAAAATTTAAAACTCTGCGATAGAAACGTAAGTCAATAAATAAAAAAATAAAAATAATCATAGTATTTAAAGTTGGTAGTCTGTAGTGGGCACGCGTGGCTATACTCTCTCTCTGAGAGAAGGCCCGTACTCTACACTGGGACGTGGCAGGCTACATAAATATCTTTTCCATAGAACGAAAGAAAAAACTTAAAAATAACGCCAAGCAAGATTTTTTTTTGCCATAATAACACATACTCCTTTGCCCAGCTGAGGACATAAAAACGGCCAACGAAAAATACATAAAACATACCGGTGATAAATTACGTGTAACAATGCCCTTTCAGGCACCAACAAATTGTCTTCATCGAGGAAAATTTACGTGAAGTCGAAAGCACGTTAATCTTCACATTTTTGTTGCAAAGTCGCCCGTAATGCAACGGAGTAGAGAGCATGGGTGTATAGGATAACGTGCTGTCGACTGTACGTCCGTGCAGCTTTTCTTTTTCTGTTTAACTTGCCACGTTAATGAGGTAGGTAGTAGTTCTGGGCTACGCTATGGGTAGCTAGGCTTCTTCCAAAATATATAACAGGATATTTTTTTACAATAAGAACTAATAACTAAACGTGCCTAATTAACTACCTAAGTAACAGTATTTTTGTCTAAATGTTATTAATGTGAAAGTTAGTGTACTTTGCAAAATATCTATTAATTTTCATTTTCTCGTTTCAACAATACTTTTACAGGTCGGGGTTTTTGTGATGATAACTGGATCTATCACACTTTCATTTTCGATAACACAATCATTAGATATTACTTATCTCATCGAGGGGAATTTGATAGAGCGGATGAAAAAGTTGAGAAGAGTGCCGATGCGATGTCACTGAAGTACGTCACAAGTCTGATAAGCAAGCGGTCTTATTTAAATTATTTTAAGAAGCCTCCAGCAAGGTGTCTTTAATTAAAAATATTGTAGATACAAAAGTTTTGATAATAAACTAATCCGTGTGCGTTTCAACTGCTCGGCCACGGCGTATTTTCAAAAAAAGTAATATGCCAAGTTTTTGTAAAAAAGTGTAAAAGTCGATTCCCAAAACCATGAATTTGTCAAAGCAATGGTTCAAAAGATATAAGGGTTTGAACGTGGCCGCGCCATCGAAACGCGGAGAACTGCGCGGCCACGGAGATCTTTAAAACTAAGCATTGCAGAGACTTGAAATTTAGGTGAGCAACAGATTGAATTTGTAAAAAATTTGTAAAAATATAGAAAAAAGTCCCACCATTATACTTCAGGAGCTATGAGACAGAAACCACGTGGCCGCGCAGTCGTTACATTGAAAAGCACGCAATCGCCTGTATCTCGCTGAAAAAGCGTCGTAGAGGTCTGAAATAACTTGTAAAAGCTAGAGCTGAATTTTTCAAAGAAATTACACTAAACGAAACGAGTCTTAGATCTAGTATTAGACATTTTAGGCGCTATGCTACTTTAACCCCATGGCCGCGCAGACAAAACGGTGAAAAATACGCGATCGGCGATATCTCGCTAAGAATGCGTCGTAGAGGTCTGAAATAACTTGTAAAATCTAGAGCTGAATTTGTCAAAGACACTACACCAAACCATTCTTAGATTTACGTTTTAGGCTCTATGAGACTAAAACCCCATGGCCGCGCAGGCACTAATATCTCGCTTAAAAAGCATTGCAGAGCTCTGAGATAGTTTATAAAATACAAATTTGAATTTGTCAAAGACACTACACATACTAAACGACCTCTAGTTATATATCTCACGGGCTGTGAGACAAAAAATAATATGACTGCGCTGTCATCGTCAAGTTTTGAATGTTTCGATAGGGTGACCATGGCACCAGGTTTCGCGGCTTACGTCTGCAAAGGCAGCCGAGCCGGAATGTCGGAATGATTGCGTGTTTTTCACAGTTTCGCTTGCGCGGCTTTTCAATATTTTTTAAGTATTAGGTACTTAGTTCACCACTTCATTCGTTCATCACTTAATCACAAAGTTTACAATAGTACCTACTAGCTGACCCCGCAAACGTTGTTTCTCCATATTTTTTTTCACTTAGGGTAATGAAAAATAGATAACAACCTATTCTCGGACCTACCGAATATACATATAAAATTTCATCAAAGTCGGCCAAGCCGTTTCCGAGTAGTATACGCACCAACATCTGTTACACGAGAATTTTATATATTAGAGAGAAGAGATATCAGAATAACACATAGGGTACAATTTATATATGATATTGTATGAATTGTCCAAAATATGAGTAAGTACGAAAAAATCTACCATCTGCGAGCTATTCCAGCGTGCGCTGCCAAAACCGCTAGAGTTACACATGTAATGTATGATGGAAATGTTTATTTTAAATAGTCCTACAAAAAAGCCCGCCACAGTACATATCTTATGTGTAAGCCATTATAACCAAAATAGTGAACCATAACTACAATAAAAATTGTCAATTTATTTCAAATGCACATTTGGTAATAATAAATTGATTCCTAAATGAAAATAGATACTTTTATCGCTTCTGCTACTTAAAGTAGATAAAATATGTCTTTCACTCCACATCATTTGGACAAATATTTCAAGGGTCTGTTTCACAATCTGCAGATATAGTTCCGGATAAGCTATCCGAAATGAGGGCTGCCGTTTGTTCTAAATTTGAAGCCATAAACGAACACAAGCAATATAGGAAAATGTATTTAAATTTAGAACAAGCTTATCGGGAACTTTATTTGAACATTGTGATACAGGGGCTAATAGCTACAACTTACAACGATGAAAAACCGAGTACGGTCGGACGGTGCGGTCCAGCGACACGGCGGGCGCCAGTTCCTTAACTCTTAGAGTTGTCCGGGGTGCCATCACACAAGTTGGAATTAAAGGTAGGTGTACCCGCTTTGTTAATGCGTAATCTGGATTATGATCCGCGCCAAGATTATGCAACGGTACTCGCTTGCAAGTTACTGAACTAGGCACATTTTGAAGGCCACAATTTTAACTGGAGAAGCCAAGGGAGACAATGCTCTTATACCGCGCATCCCGGAGTGATCAAGAGATGAGTGATAAATAGCAACGAATATTTTTTTCTGCTAAACTGCATAGCAGTTAACACCAGACGCTCTGTTTCTATCTAGCTAATCTAGCAAATATTTTTTTTAGTTCAAGAAATATTGATGTGTAAGTAGTCTAACACTGTCTGTTAGCTTTTAGAATATACCTCGGACTCTAGAGTAGGCTTCGGTTTTCGCCGAAAACACACGAGTGTAATACTACTTCCTGCTCTGTATAAGTGAAATTAAGTGTCATATCATATTAGTTCCGATTTCGAAATTAAGTCAATACTAGTTTCGATATTTCTATTACATGAATAATTTGTCCGATTCTATCCGATAGTAGCCGAGGTATAGTCTAAAAGCTAACAGACTGTAATACTGTAATATTCTATACTGCGATGACATTCCGCCTCGGCTGCCTTTGCAAGTGACATAAACCGCGAAACCTGGTGTCATGGTCTCCCTATCCAAACATTCAAAACGTGACGATGACACCGCGGCCATATAATTTTAATCTCACAGCCCGTGAAATATATAACTAGAGGTCTTTTGAGATATCGCCGATCGCGTATTTTTCACCGTTTCGTCTGCGCGGCCATGGGGTTAAAGTAGCATAGCGCCTAAAATGTAGATCTAAGACTCGTTTCGTTTAGTGTAATTTCTTTGACAAATTCAGCTCTAGCTTTTACAAGTTATTTCAAACCTCTACGACGCATTCTTAGCGAGATATCGCCGATCGCGTATTTTTCACCGTTTCGTCTGCGCGGCCATGGGGTTAAAGTCACATAGCGCTTAAAATGTAGTTCTAAGACTCGTTTCGTTTAGTGTAATTTCTTTGAAAAATTCAGCTCTAGCTTTTACAAGTTATTTCAGACCTCTACGACGCTTTTTCAGCGAGATACAGGCGATTGCGTGCTTTCCACCATTAGGTGGGATTTTTTTCTATATTTTTACAAATTTTTTACAAATTCAATCTGTTGCTCACCTAAATTTCAAGTCTCTGCAACGCTTAGTTTTAAAGATCTCCGTGGCCGCGCAGTTCTCCGCGTTTCGATGGCGCGGCCACGTTCAAACCCTTATATCTTTTGAACCATTGCTTTGACAAATTCACGGTTTTGGGAATCGACTTTTACAATTTTTTACAAAAACTTGGCAAGTTTTTTTTAAAAATACGCCGTGGCCGAGCAGTTGAAACGCACACACTAATCCGATGACGATTCTTATATCATCAAACAATTATACTGTAGGTACAATTTATTGATTCTCTTTTTCCCACTGGGCCCACTGTTAGTCTGGGCTCTGCAATTCAGAGCCACTTTTGCATTAACATTACTAGCAATAAGCCGCCCGGCGCCCGGGGAAAATGAAATGGACCGAACGTCGCACGACGTACTCTGTACGTATACCATTGAATTTAGATTAATTTATTTACGAAAAAATGTACAGCTAAGATAAAAAAATATTAAGAATCGCTCGTAGCCCCGGCTGCCTGATCTTAAACGATCACGAAGGTTAAGCAACTTTGGGCGCGTTCAGTGCATGGATGGCACTATCACTAGTGGCATTTTTTTTAGCGGTTCCGTGCTTCGCAAGGCCCGTTAAGCAGTTGGTGTCGGCTGCCGTCGATAGATGGCAGTCGTTAAGCTAAGTCAGAGGCCTTATTAGGGCGGGGGCTTGAAAACTTCTGACAGTAAGACCAGCCACTAGTCTTACAAGCCTCCACAAATCCGGACTTGGCCCCCGCGGTGGAGTACGGTATATACCTTACTCAGAGAAGAGATTCGTGCCGCTCGGTAGTGACTTAATGGGTTGATAATGATGATACAGTTCAGGGTTCGGTAAAGGTCTGGGTTCGTGCCCTACAGGTTGGGTTGGTTCCGTTCGGGATTGCTACCGAGAGCTACTCCCCTGGTTTGGGCAGGATGGCGCGCCGTGTCGCCTCGGTAAGGACGCTGCAGGCCGGCGACGATCCTTCCAGCAAGCTGCAGCCACCCGCGGATAGAGGGTGGCGAGGGAAAGGTAGAGCCGGTCCAATCAGGACTTAGAAATGTTCAATCTGAACTCATTAACCTGGAAACCACGTCCAGCATTAAAATTCAGCCAAAAGACGCCTGCCGTGCATCGCCAATTATTTATTGCAGAAAAGTAAATGTACAATGACGTGTTTAACGCAAAAACAATCTCTTCCAGCTTTTGTTGTTGAGGAGACTGGCGATGGGTTAAGACAGCCAAGAAAAAGGTGAAATACTCTCAATAAATTCACGCTACAAAACAAGTTTTTAGACCTTGTTTAGTGCGCTATAGGGTCTAAACTTCAAGGCGTTAGGGAATAAACAATTAGTTTACAATTTTACATACAATGTATAATTATTGATTAAGATTTCATTCAATTGTGACCGCAAAGCGAAAGTGGAGCCAGGCAAACCACTTCCGATCTTATATGGACCGGACAGATGAGCGAAAATGTATGGGCGAAATGTTCCACGTGACGGACAGACAATAATATATCATACATCCAACAATATGATAAACAAGCAGGAAGGTATTGTGAATTGTGAATTATCTACAGTGAATTGCACCTTTCAGACATTGTGAAACGGCCTTTGGTTTGATAAGGCAATCATTTATTAACAATGATACTGTATTTTAACTTCGTCACAAAATTCCTACAAGCGATAAAAAATACACTTAATTATTAATAGGCGCTTATGGTGCTATAAAATTGAATATCTATTAGTTTTATCAGCCTTTATAAAACCGTGGCGATTCCATGCGTCTGTCAGATGTCTGCTGCATCTGAACACAAACGGTACACCGTCCTTACATATCTGGAGTAACATGGCGACTGAGAAGAAGCGTCACGTCCAGGATAGTGGAGAAGGTGGGGAGCTGGAGAGTGTGGATCTGGACGGGATCCTGGTGCGGGAGTTGGGCCAGTTCGGGCGCTACCAGCTGAAGAACATGGCCCTCTGTGTGCTGCTGGTAATTTTTGTGGCGTGGGCAGCCAGCGAGTATGTCTTCACCACTGCTCGGATCCCCTCCAGGTAAATTAATGCGGGACCGGTTCGAGGTATCAGACCTTGAGAAATAATTATGGGACCCATTTAACCTTAGCCAGGACCGGAGGTCGTGAGATGTTTAAACATTATTGTAAAAATAATGACTCTAACATAAATAATGCTATTATGTGCACTGTGAATAAAAAATACTACGCTGCAACAAAATTAAAATACACTGCAATGCACTAACCAAATTAGGTTACAGGCATAATAAGAGCCATCGCAAACAGGGCGACTTGTCGCCGCGTCAGACACGACGTTGTCATTTGCTTCTGTCGTCTTGGTCGTCGCGGCTCCGCGACTCTGACGCCAAATGTGCGGAGATTTGAACACCGTAGCCTGTCGTTGCGTCTAGTCGCCGAGCTGTCGCCTGTCGCGTCTCGCTAGTGTGCGCCTAGGCTAAAAGTAGCTACATTGGAATACAAACAATGCTGTAAATCAATAAATAGCTCTGAAATTAGTATAGGGTTTCTATTACAAAATAAAGCTTCAAAGTACTCGTATAATGGCGCTTTGTAAACTGCAACGAGATAAAGTGGCCCTGTATGGTATTGCTTAATTTTGCTGAAGTTTCAAGTCATGGAGGATCCAGGTTGGGTTGCGAACTAAAGCAACAACTTTCAATATATAGAAAATATACATACATACATAAACTCACGCCTGTATCCCAGACGAGTAAGCAGAGACCAGGGACTGCCACTTGCCACGATCCTCAAAGATCACTTTTGCTTCATCGATATTCATTAGTCGTTTCGTGCACGCACGCCGGTTACGGGAATTTTTTTATAGAAAATTCTTATATTACTACATAATATAAGAAATAAAAATCTTTTCTATAAAACTATCTCGCATACCTAACTAGAGTTACTATCCTTTAAATTATAGAACTTTCCTTTATGTCACCTCTATTGTAGTATTTTATTGGTGTGTACAAATAAACTTTTTCATTTTATTAGTTACTAGCTTTCGCCCGCGACTCCGTCCGCGTGGACTTTAGTTCAAAATTTTACAACCCCGTTCACTCCCATAAGGGTTAAATTTAGAAAAAACGGCGAAACACGTGTTCAATCAGTTGTGTTGAAGAGTCTTTATTTTAAGTTTCAAGAAAATCAGACAACATTTTTTATACCTCCCATACAAATTTTGGCAACCCTTTTCGCCCCCTTAGGGTTGAATTTCAAAAAATCCGTTCTTATTCCTTGCCTACATTATATATAGATCCTCTGTGCAAAATTTCAGCTTCCTAGGTCCAACGGCTTGGGCTGGGCGTTGATGAGTGAGTCAGTCAGTCAGGACTTTGAATTTTATATGTATAGATTTTGTTAAACCTCTATTTTCTAGTATTTATTAATGATCATTTAAAAAAACACTAAAGACAAAAAAATTAATCTAGTTTCGTAATGATCGAGGGCATAGTAAAAAAACGTGCGGATCTTTGTTTAAGTTAAGGCGGTCTAGGGCGGTTAACGCCCTGGACGGATACATCTCGTGTCTGTTATCAGAGATGTGAAATTTATTTCAAGCGAAAGAATTTACATTTTGTTTGTTTATTGTCAATGTACTTACAATGTTAATGTTAGCCGCCAACAATATGTGTTATAACACTGTTACAATCTCTCAATCATGTTGAAAGTGCTCTTTAGGAGCCATGACCGCGAAATTAAAGAAACCGATGAAAAAGCTTAGGATTTTCTTGACATATTAATATGCTATCTACTCCCAGGATCGTGATTCAACGTTCTTTGTCGTGGGTTCTAAAATCACTATTAATATTATGATTCATACAATTTTACCAGAAACGATGTGTAGAATATAGATGGATAGAATATTTTTAATCATATATGTACATTAGGGTGGGTCGCTCTAGTATGGAAAAAAATTTTTTTTGATGAATCAAATTCTAATAGTGATATTAAGTTGTTGTGTACTATAAAAAGAAGTTTTAGCTAAAAAACGGATTATACGTTTTTGAAACAAAAAAGCGTGTTACTAAATGGCACAGTTCTTTATTAGAAATTACTTAAAGTATTATTAAAACATAATAAATATTTAGTGAAAGATATATTTTAACGTTTAAAACAAAAATACTTAAACAAATACACATAAAGGTTACCAAAAAAAATATCAAGTTTCATACAAAAAATCCCGCTTACTATCAAATTTCAGCATAACTTTTCTTGAAGCAAGTTTTGCATAAATGTTTGTTTTTTTGTTTGTTTTGTTGTTTTTGTTTGTTGTTGTTGCTTTTTTTATCACATGTTGACATTGCAGCATCTGTCACTATCTTTACACTTCGTTCAACCGCTTGTGTATGGCAAGGCAGCCTAAAAAACCACACCCTTTCGTCACTTTTTTTCTCTGTTATTTGAATAACTTAACATAACATAACATAACATTTACATACAGGCACATACATTGCTTCTGGGCCCACACTAGGATACCCTGTGTCGTGGGAATCAGAAACAGCGACATCACAAACATGTAAACATCCAAGACCTGGGTTTTTTAAGAATAAGTTCGTCATATGTTTGATTTCTTAGAAACGGTGCATTAAATTTATCTATAACGATATCTGATGAAAGTTTGTGTAAAACTGCAGAAGCAATCGCAGCATCAGCTCTCCCGGATACTCCATACCCCAAATTTGAGGCCACACAGGTAAACTTTTCACACATTTCTTATTTTCCATAGTTCTACCTCAGAGGTAGAAGGTAAGGGCTCTTCTATATGTTTGTGTAGCTTTTCCGGAAATGAAACACTTGTGTTAGCGACGTGCTCATATTTGGTATTTTGATGCTGTTTAATAATTATGTAGGTAGGTAAATTATGTATCCTAAAGTTAAGGGTAGCCGCGAGCCGTCATCGTACTTTGTATGTGTGTTGTGTGTGTGACAGGCAGTCGGTCCATGCTATCCGCGCGAGACGCCCGTACACACCACGTCTAATTTAGTTATTATTTTGTGTACTTTTGTGGCCCTTTTAAAATATAAACGTGTCAAAGATCGTACAGTGTTTTCATCATTCCGTCACGGCTAGATCACACCGCCAACAACTTGTATCAGAATCACTACTTGTTGATAACATTAATTCTTGTTCTGGCATTTTGGATGGGTAGTTACTGCTCTTCAGACAGATTTTTGTTGAAGCTTGCTTTCGAACAAACTTTTTTTTGTAAACTTTTTGTTCCATTGCGATCAATGCCGCCGATTTTCATTTTTCTTTCACCCCGTTGATCAATCAAAAAGTGGTACTCCTCTTTAGGCCCTTTAACTTCTTTGGAACAATTGCACTGACTTATTATCCTACATTTGCATGAACAAATATTGAACGAAATTTCTCTTTGCTGCAAGAACTCAGTTTTTTTTTCAAAGGTGAATTCTTTTCAGTTATTTGATAATATTTTTGTATTTATAATGATAAGCTTTCAGGAGCTGTATGTCTCTTGTATGCAAGACTACAGGAATTGATTTCTTTTGTCACTCTCCTTCAATCTTCTGGGTTACAATTTCGGGAAAACCACTCGTAACATTTCATTACATCCTGGTATTTTTTCTCTTAAATCTGCTATAGTTCCAATTATAGAGCACTTATAAGACTGTCTATTACTTGAAATGATAGAAAAAAATCACTTCCAAGTCCTAAAACTAAAATTACTCAATTTACAATTTCATAAGATTTCACCGATTTCACAAAAAAGCGGTGGTGGCGTAGTGGGGTTGACCCTTGCTTCTCGATCATGAGGGTCTGTGTTCGAACCACGCATGTACCAATGACTTTTAGTTACGTACATTTGTTTGTACAGCAACACCATTCGCTGATAAATTGTGCCCGGATAACGGCGACAGGATTGCCACTTGTCACGTTTGGGACCTAATAAACTCGGCAAAACGTGGGTCCAGTTCTAGAGACTGGTTCCTCTGCCTACCCCTTCGAGGATAACGGGCGTGAGTTTATTTATTTTTATTTTATTTTTTTAAGATTTCACCCGAAACTAGCCACATTTATACATGAATTCGTTGAATTTACTTACCTCAAAAAATCTTCTTTTAATGAAAAACACAGTTTTTTTTAACAAAAGTAACATGTATTTCAATGGATACTAATTAAAAAATTAAAATTTACCCAACGTCAAACGCGTAACTTAAGGTGTAAAAGTGGGTACTTGAACTTTTTTTTTCAAAACTTCAATGTCTTTGCGCGGACTGTTCCACTTAAAATAATTCAATAATATTTTACAGGGTTTATAACAATACCTAGCGTCACCATATTTTTGCTATTAGAAATCAATTACTTAAAAAAAAATTTTCGACCCACCCTAATGTACATAAATTTACTTTACAATTTTTTTATAATATAATATGTACAATTGGCGTCCAAGATATGTTTTTTTTCATTGATGGCGGCGCTAGTTAGCCCATTTTATCGCCTTAATAAAAATCAGCAAAAAGTCCCACGCTTTTTGGTTAAGATGCTGAATATACGAGAGTCTTTTTTAGCGCGTTAAGAACAAAAAGTATTTTTAAAATGCGACCTTTGCAGTTTTGAACATAATCAAAATGCTTCTGCAGCAAGTGCGACTATGAATGACTACCTACACCCAGCATGGTGGATAGTTCGATGGCACGAGTTTCGCGTTTAGTGTTAATATAATATCAGAATTTGACATTTAATGTACCTACTGGAAAGTCGCAACTTTTGACATTAAACACGCGAGTAGATCTTATGTGATCTTAAACGATTACGAAGTTTAAGTAACACGGGGCGCGTTCAGTGCATGGATGGGTCAACCGTCTATGACTAACGCTAGTGGCATTTTTCCGAGCGGTTCCATGCTCGCAAGGCACGTTAAGCAGTTGGTGCCGGCTGCCTTCGATAGATGGCAGTCGTTAAGCCAAGTCAGAGGCATTAGGGCGGCTTGAAAACTTCTGACAGTAAGACCGGCCACTAGTCTTACAAGCCTCCAACAATCCAGACTTGGCCCCCGTGGTGGAGTATGGGTTGCTGATGAAACCATATACTGTACTTATTAAATTTATCCATTAGGTATGCGTTCGTCCGGTTACATATTGACGACATAGCAACGATTTTGAACTTAGTGAAAATAATAAAAGCTTTATGAAATAATATTTTCCAACATCACACATCACCTTAAATTATAATCGCCTTTATTAAAAAGAAAATACGGAATATCTATGTCTCTATTATTGTGGCCAGGAAGGCGAGTCTCTAAAATGCATGCGAATTGTTATTTAACTTATTAATTAAATTAGTATCCTAATATTAGTAGGTACCTAGTCTAGTGACCAACCACTTTCTGAAATACAGTTTTTCAACACAGTTATATTATCACGACAATAAATAAATAAAATAATAAACTCACGCCCGTTATCCCCGAAGGGGTAGGCAGAGGCACCAGTCTCTAGAACTGGACCCACGTTTTGCCGAGTTTATTAGGTCCCAAACGTGACAAGTGGCAAGCCTGTCGCCGTTATCCGGGCACAATTTATCAGCGAATGGTGTTGCTGTACAAACAAATGTACGTAACTAAAAGTCACAATAATGTGAAAATATGATTGTGTTCAAAAACTGTGTGTGAATAACTAGAGCTCTACATCACTAACTAGACTCTCTGGAGCTGCAGTTTTTTACACTTAACGATTGTCTCTAGATGCTTCATACCAGAATGCGACGGCGAGACCCCCGAGTACTCGCCCTCGTGGATCCTAACCGCGGTGCCGGGCGGCGGGGGCTCCATCACCTCCTGCCAGCGCTTTGCCCCCACCGGGGACGGGGCTGGGGCCGCTGGGGGCGCCCAGCAGACTTGCCCTACCGAGCTCTTCGACAACACTACCGTGGTCAACTGCGAGAGCAACGTTTATCAGAACACGCATTCGGTCGCCTACGATGTGAGTATTGTGAACTGCAGAGTCTACTTTTCGCTTGGTGTTCTTGTTATGATGGAAGTCGCACTCTTGTGAGTGAAGATTCTTACATGCGACGGATAACGAGTCTTGCAAACAAACTCATCTTCTAAATGTCATGCAATCATTAGGTATCTTAGTAAGTATCACACTGTACAACGTCATGGTGTTTCTGCAGAGGCCAGATTATGCGCATCAAATCCTATCTGCATAAATTTCTGGGTCGTTTCTTTCTGTTTTAGAACTGTACCGAAGTGGAATTAATATATTAAAGTGTGAGGCCAAACAAGCGTAAATTTTTGAGTTGCGAATTACGCGAGTGATCGCGTAATTTTGGTCGCTTGGTTTCTGCTGCATTTGGTTGTATTGAAAAGTCCTGTTTGATTCACACGGCGACGTAAAATGAGTTGTCTGTCGACTCACTGTCACAATTCCGACCGAATTGTCTTTGCGGGGGGTTAGGGGAGTCAGGAAAGCGTCAGTCAGGTAGGTACAGATTGATACAGAAAGCAGCCCAACAGATTTTCTGCTGGGCAAAAATTACGCGAGTGAGAACTCAGAAATTTACGCTCGTTTGGGCTCACACTAACGGTTTCAAAAGGTACTCTATATGGTTTCCAGTACGACTTGGGCTGCGAGGAGTGGCGGCGCTCGCTGATCGGCACCATCCGCACACTGGGCACGTTCACGGCGCTGCCCATCACGGGCTACGTGTCGGACCGCTGGGGGCGGCGCGTGGCGCTCACGCTCAACGCTGTGAACACGGCCTGGCTCGGCCTCGTGCGCTACTGGGCCGGCACCTACCTCGGCTTCATGCTCTCCGAGTTCGTCGAAGCTACGCTGGGCTCGGGAGGGTTCTCCTGCGCCTATATTCTGGGTGAGTTTGGAACGCTTACAGTGATCCTTCTTAGTACCGACACAGTATGACAGACTGAAATATTTAGAGCTCAAAAGATTTTGTAAGAAGACTAGCTCAATTAATCAAGTGTCAATCAATCAATAGATCCTCTTTTAAATAAAAATAAATAAACTCACGCCCGTTATCAGGTTACGCCCGTTACCGTTATAGGTACATGTGCTGGGTTGATATACATGTCAGTTACAATGTAATTTTACCAATATGTTAATACAATGACAATATTGAAAATAAATTATGAACTTATATAGTCATGCATTTTATAAAGCAAATGAAATGTGTATTGAGATTATAATTCAACATTAAGTGGCACAGTTGCAAATTCTTTGTGTACATATAATGCACACTCAGCCAGAAAATCAGTTATTTTATAATTTAGATAAATGTAAATTAAACAGATTACGTTCAAAAGAATCGCTCGTAGCCTGGGCTGCCTGAGTGATGTTAAACGATCACTAAGGTTAAGCAACATACGGCGCGTTCCGTCCATGGATGGGTCACCGCCCATGGATCTAACGCTAGTGGCATTTTTCCGAGCGGTTCCGTGCTTCGCAAGGCACGTTAAGCAGTTGGTGCCGGCTGCCGTCGATAGATGGCAGTCGTTAAGCCAAGTTAGAGGCCTTAAGGCGGCTTGAAAACTTCTGACAGTAAGACCAGCCACTAGTCTTACAAGCCTCCATCCGGACTTGGCCCCCGTGGTGGAGTATGGCCTATACCTTCCTCAGGAAAGAGACCCGTGCCCCTCGGTGGGGACATAATGGGTTGATGATGACGTTTAAAAGAGGCTAGCTGACCCGGCACACGTTGTTTCGCCAATTTAAAATGCCTATTCACAGATGGTCTACAAAATATACATTTTCGTTTTATAAAAACGGTGAAGTGGTTGTGGAGAAGTTCGATAACAAACAAGATTTTTATATCTATTATATTAGTGGATGATCCTGTAGAAAATAATGTCAGTTTAACAGAATGGAGGAGGTAATTACAAATCATTACGCAATTAATGTCAACATAACCTAGGGTTAGTCCATTTTGTGGATTATTGATATAAATTATCAATGTTTTATGGTGTCAGATTTGCTAGACGTAAATGATAACTCTCCACGCTTTAATTCCGTGATGCAAGCGTTACCATAGAAGATAGGTACCTACAGATTAGGTATCTTTTATGGTAACGCTTGCAACACGCTGTCTTGACTTATGATACCAAAAGGAATTGGAGTCAATTAATCACTTTTTAGGATTCCGTAGATAATAAGGAACCCTGACAGTTTCGTTATGTCCGTCCACTGTCTGTGCGCGCCTTTGCATAGTAATAGAAAGGATAAATTTGGCACAGAAAAAAAGGTAAAGTATTCTATGATATTCATCATATTTACTGAAACTCCGGTCCTGTAGACGGCCGAAGCGATAATATTGACAAGAATTTATGTTGTCGCGGAATATGTGGACTTAGAAGGAATGGTTCCTTCTCAGTGCATGTATTTAGAGGAAGATTTTGTTTTTATTCCGACCTCTTGTCGATGTTTTAGTAATGGAGCTGGTGGGGCCCAAATACCGAGTGGCGGCGGGGGCCGCCATGAACACCTGCTTCGCTCTGGGGCAGGTCACCATGGGGCTGCTGGCCTGGGCCGTGCCCAACTGGAGAGACCTGACCCTCGTGCTGTACGTGCCGCAACTGCTCACGCTCAGCTACTTCTGGCTAATCAACGAGTCTGTGCGCTGGCTGATGAGCAAAGGCCGCTACGAAGAGGCGGAGGAGATTTTAAAGAAGGTGGCTGACGTGAACGGGAAGCAGTTGTCGGAGCGCTCGCTGCAATCGCTGCGCCGCTCTGCTGAGGAAGAGAAGAAGCGTACCGAAATGGCGAGCCTGGAGCGGCGGGAGTGGCTGCCGCTAATAGTGTGGCGCCACAAGCGCGTGCTGCTGCGCTGCTGCGTGGCGCCAGTATGGTGGGTCACCACCACGTTCGTGTACTACGGGCTGTCTCTCAACGCGGTGAACATGTCTGGCAACCGTTACTTGAACTACGTGGCGGTGTCGGCGGTGGAGATCCCCGGCTACTGGACCGCAGTGTACCTGCTGCAGGCCGTCGGCAGAAAGCTGGTCCTAACTGGCGCCTTCTGGACGTGTGCCGCCTGCCAGATCATCTACATCTTCTTGCCTTCCGGTGAGGACACTTTTATTTTATGTAGCTGGTGGTAGTGTGCCTGTGGTGTTTTCAGATCCGCGAGGGGGGTGGTGATTACAGCCATATTACCACTCTTGGTAATGCCAACTTGGTAGATGCCTAAGTCTCGAAGTATGCTATGTTTATGATGTTGCCTTAAATTTAGCTTATAATTTTGTCTTCGTCAGTCAACTTGTTCGAACAATATTCAAGGTTATGAATGCCATAGGCATCTTTAGCTTTTTAACCATCAGCAAAGACCACGATTAAAAATTGAAATCGTGGTAGAAACGTCCTTTTACTGACATTGTTTTTCTATTTAGGGGAAAATAAGGGATGTATTAGGAAAGGTCAAGAAAGCGAAATATACAAATATAAATTATTTATTTCTATATATCTATCAGGATCGTGGCAGGTGGCAGTCCCTTGACTCTGCCTACCCCTTCGATATACATGTGTGAGTTTACGTTGTGTTATGCTGTCTTTGACCAGCCATTAGTCTTTCAAGCCTCACCAATCCGGACTTGGCCCCCGTGGTGGAGTATACCTTCCTCTGGGAAGAGACCCGTGCCCCTCGGTGGAGACATAATGGTCCGGCTCGAAGGACCACTATGTTAGGGATCTGACCTAACTGGATTTAAAATGAGTGCACTGTATATTCACTGGTACAAGATATAATACGACCTAACAGAAGCGTAGTCCAAGCGAGAAGAGAACTCCGGACCCGTTGGCGTTGACGCGGTGACGTCGGCGGCGCAGGCGGCGGTGCATGGGGCTTTAGCCAATCAGCGCCCAGCACCCCCGCACCTCAGGTATCCATGTCTCCGACAAAAATGATGATGATGATGATGTTGTCTTTTACTAAGTAGTTTTTTCTTAGAGTGCTGATATTCCTTTACTGCGTACCGTTCTCACAGTTGTACCTTTTTTCCAGGGCTATACGGCGCGTCGCTGGCGGTGTACCTGGTGGGCAAGTACGCCATCGCGATGGTGATGACCTCGGTGTACGTGTACACGGCGGAGCTGTACCCCACGCAGCACCGGCACAGCCTCTTCGCCTTCTCTTCCATGATCGGCCGCATCGGCTCCATGGTGGCGCCCCTCACGCCAGCTCTTGTAAATACAATACTGCCTTACATGTTTAAAACTTACCTCATAGGTAAACCTATGGGCTGATATGTTATGCGTATATGAATTCTACAAGGGCTATTTTTTATAGAATATTATGTTCACTATGCTAGACGTAATGTAGAGACGGCTTAACGACTGTCATCTGTCGACGGCAGCCGGCACCAACTGCTTAACGTGCCTTGCAAAGCATGGAACCGCTCGGAACAATGCCACTCTAGCGTTAGCCATGGAACGGTCACCCATCCATGCACTGAACGCGCCCTATGTTGAAACATACAAAACTAACTGAAACTAACAACTTTCACGTTTATAAAGTAAACATTTTCATTGAATTTTTAGATTTAGATTTAGATTTAATAAAAATATTTCAATTTAAATTTGTTGCTTAACCTTCGTGATCGTTTTAAGATCACTCATGCGGCCGAAGCTAAAAGTGGTAACTACTTTAATATTATTGTTTTGAACCGGCAATAGAATGACATTCAACAAACAGAATGTAAATTCTTTACGTTGAAATAAATTTTTGATTTCTGATTTCTGAATGAGTGTTGTAACTGTTGGGCAGGGCGAGACGGTGTGGTCGGAGCTGCCGTTCGTGCTGTTCGCGGCGGCGGCGCTGCTGTCGGGCGCGCTCGTGCTGCTCGCGCCGGAGACGCGCGGCCGCCCGCTGCCCGACACCATGCAGGAGGCTGAACACCTCGGCACCACCAACACCCAGAAGTAATAGGGTAGTTTCCAGGGTCAAAATAATTATATTTTATTTAGTCCGTATTTTAGATTATAAAACAATATTGGAAACGTATTTTTTCTTTTTTCGATTAAACAAACAATAACAAAGATATAGCCCATTAAAGTTACGTGTGACATCACTCCGTGCTAAAAAATGCAGCACGGCGTGACGCCACATGTAACTTTAATGGGCTATATCTATGTCATTTTTGGTCAAATTTACAAATAAAAAAATACGTGTCCCTTTTGAATAATCTAAAAGACGGACTAATTACATTTTTTAGGGCAACTAGCCCATTACCGGAGAGCAAGGAGTTCTGTTTCGTCAGTACATTATTTTAAAGAAGAAGAAGAAAATTCATTTATTTGACGACACAATACTCAAAACAAAAAAAGAAAATTTATCACTCACTATCAATACAATATACAATACAATAAAGCTGGATACCAGAGCGCCCGGCGCATGACTACATGCGAGGAGGCCTTACCTATTTTCAAAAGTGTACTGAGATGCCCACTCGGTGTACAAAATACCGGTAGTACTCGAGTAGCCGTTTCAGCTCACTGGTTTCGAGTGCACTAAGATAATAATTTTCCAAATACCGAGTAAGAGTGGATAAGTGAGGTAATATGTAAGTAGTTATTTTGTCGAATCCGTTCTTAAAACTTAGTGGCTGTGTTTAAATTAGTATTAAGTTAATTCATAAGTAATTTATGGTATAGTTAAGGCCGATTTCTGAACTGAGAATTTACACTAAGTAAATACTTAAGTAACGTGCTGTCACGCTCTTTTGTAAAGAAATTTGACGAGACAGCACTGTAGAAGTAATTACTTAGCGAAATTTTCAATTCAGAAATCCCTCAATCATTTAGAACTTCTTTGAATTGTAAACTTTTAGTCCGGATCCACTTACAGGTGTTGAATTGAATTGGATTACTCATTGATTTAAATTATATTATCTAAGATGGTGTAGTTAAGCTAACTTTGGATGGATCGTTGCTGGCGCAGGGAATGATATCCTTGGATTGGAAACATAATGTTTTTCAATCCAATTTATTGTAGTTAGACTGTCAGTTGAAATAAAAATAGAAAAAGTTTATGTGTTAAGTTTGTTATGTTATGTCTTCAAACAAGGTATTTCCGCACTTGATCTTAAAATTGGGTCACTGTACGTACGAAGGATAAACATCATAAGGAAACCTGAGTATCTGAGGGGTTGATATACCTACATTGAAATTGCCAATCCGCGGTGGCTCACTGATAATTAAGTCCATCATCATCAACCCATCATGTCCCCACCGAGGGGCACGAGTCTCTTCCCTGAGGAAGGTATAGGCCATACTCCACCACGGGGGCCTAGTCCGGATTGGCGGATTGGATAATTAAGTCCATACTATGTCTATAAGAGAAAGCATGAGAGAAAGCTTCAGTGTGACATTTATAAGCAGCATAAAACAAAATTACAATGTTGTGATGGTTGCGGGTAATAGAAAATAATTCAGGTCTAATTTAACTCATATAATAGTAGGTATAGGTTTTAATTATGTAATTTTTTGTAATTTTAAATTGATATTGTGGACGAAACTTTATTGAATGCATTTACTTGTGCCTTTGGCTGTATGCTGAAGTGTAGTTTTTGCTTGTATGTTTTATACCTATGTCTCAATTATTTAATTAGTGCCTAATAAATGTGTTTTTTTATTTTAATTATTATGTTGTGAAACGGTTGTGATCTGTGATTATGATGTGCACCAAATAAATAAATAAATAAAAAAAAGGGTTTTGTTAAGGTCCTCTAATTGCTAAGTTACTTGGCCACTTTTTACGTGTGTGTGTTTCATTTTGGTTTTGGATATTTTCGGTGCATAGTTCTAATTTTTGACTAAAAATTTGTTGCTGCAATATTCCACTAGTTGTAAAGTATGTCATTATAAATACCTACATTTTAAAAATTCCTCTTTATAGTCTAAATGGAACGTCTTGTACTTAGCCCTGTCCAGTGTGATATTTTGAAATAATTCCCCTGAGCAGTTGATAAGGACTCCTTGTGTTGACATTGTTATCGCAGGGCTCGTAATAAGGGTCATTAGGCTACTATGCTTTATTGGACGTTAATGTAAGTGCATACTATTAACTAGCACACTGCTCACTGCGGTAGCGATAGTAATTGCATTGTAAATTGCACTCGGTATAATACCTAGCGAGTAAGTTATGCTCCTATGTTACACACTCCAAATCGCTTCAAACTCAAATTAGAACGAAATTCGAGAGTTAGACTATTGGAATCTCTCAGGATTTGGAACGCATCATTGGACCACGGAAATTAAAAACTGATTTCAACTTTATGAATTTACATTCGTTATTGACTTCGGCAACGGTATAAAAAACTCCATGAAAAGCTTTTGTGAAAAGTCACCTTAAATGTATATTATATAAAACATGCCAAGTGCGAGTCGGACTCGCGCACGAAGGGTTCCGTATCATTATCTATAAAAACTGCAAAATTATCGTGTCTGTTGTATGGGAGCCCTCTTAAACTGTTACTTATTCTATTTTTTAGTATTTGTTGTTATAGTCGCAACAGAAATACAATCATGTGAAAAAACCGTCTACGACTAACTATCACGGTTCATGAGATACCACATCTTAGTGACAGACGGACAGACAGCAGACTGTCAGTATTAGGGTCCGTTTTACCCTTTAGGTACGGAACCCTAAAAACCACACTGTTTGTTATAGAACTTCTCCGCAACGCCTTCATCGATAATTATGATGTTTTTTGTTAAAGTATATTGGTAGGCCGGAGCATAGGTCGCAGGCTTATTCATATGGCAAGACGTTTGCCTGGTCAGCTAGTAAGTATACAAGCATAAGAGTGCACATATTATGTAAAGGTTGATGCACTTCCAACTGTACAGTGGAGGCGCGGCGCGCGCAGCCGGCGCCGGCGCCGCCGCCGGCGGCGAGTGCGTCGCCGCTCGCGCGCGCGCGCTATCGGTCCGCTCGCTGTTTCGCGCGTTTACTGCAAATCGAGATCGTAAATCGTCATTTTTATAAGTGCCTGTGAATCGGTAAGTACTTTTTTCTCAGATATTTGGGAGGCCTGTATTTTCTTCGTAGGTAGCTTGTACGTTTGTATCCCGCTGCCGGAGACCGATTAAGACGGTCTTCCCCTGATATAGCCAGGTCAGCTCCGACTACACAAAAACCAGTTCCTGTAGAACCTAAGTTTCCTCAGAAAATTTGGAGTCTTAGCTTTAGCCAGCTGTTTTATTTCGTATAAAAGAAAATAAATAAAAGAACACGTTTAAAAAATTAATTAATTTCCAAGTTTTTACAGAATTAAAAGATTCTGTGGAAAAGAAGCCAATAAAGAAACTTCATATTATCTACTCATATCATTACTAAACTTAAAAACAAGACTCCGCTAATATAAGAAATATATAACTATTTTTTTCACGGTCCTAGAGTTGATAAAATAAAATTAAACATCATAAAATTGATTTGCATTTATGAGTAGAGTAACCACTTTGAAGTTTGATTGATTGCGGTTTTATTTTATTTATCAAAGTTGATACATAGCAACAAATACAATTAATTACCTCCATACGTACATAAAGTCACGCCTGTCCCAGATGGGTAGGCAGAGACCAGGGGCTGCCACTGATCACAATCCACAATACAGTAATCCTTCGTTTCATCCACATTCATTAGTCTTAAATATCTTGCACACAAATATGTTCAGTAAATTCTTTTTCTTAATTTGAACAAATTAAGAACTAAAGCTTAAAGGCAAGTAACATCCCGCGACCCCCGCAACAGAGACCCGATTTATGGCCATTATAACTACTTCGTATTCTGATTCTAATTCTAAAAGGTTATAATGCAGAAAAGTAGTCTGCTTTACACTTTTGTTGAAAATCCGAAAAAGTTTCTCGTAACGCAACTGAGAGTTCAAGATTTGTATAGGTCGATGTGCTGTCGAAGTAATTGCTAGTTGAATGTCGTCAATTGTCGATGATGATGAATGTCGTTTTGAATAATGAAAGAAAATATGCACTGTTTTTGGCATATTCTGAGTCACGCTTCTGAGAAATACTCAGCTGCATAAATTAAGAATATCGTTAATGGGAATTACAATTTAAAACCAATTTTTAAAGGAAAATAAATTTTCCTTGATTACCTCACAGTCTTAAACATTATTACCTGTTTTCGTACATTTCGCTTTAAATACAGCAGCGTGTAATAAGTAAACTGAGCAAACAGTCATTGTCTGATGTTTGCGCTGAGCTGAGGCGTGGAGCGCGGCGCTTTGTCCGGGACACAGCTGCGGAGAACGCACGATTCTCAGAATAAATGACTGTAGGCCGCTTGCAGAAGACTTCTCTGGTCTCCTGCGCCGACTACTGATAGTATGGTGCCGCAGGTCAGCGATGAGTCAGTCTACTAGTCCTACTCCTTGAGTGCGCCTGCGGCTGTGTCGAGAGTCACACTCCAGTCCACATGTTCGCTTGCGCATCGTGACCAGCGGCTCCCTTCATTATGTCCTGCCCCCATGCGTCACCGTAGCCAGCAATGCTTTTAGAATTCAGTATGAAACAACTGTGATGATCGCTATTCTAGTATCAATTCGGATTTAATGTAGGTAGGTACAACATAATGGAACTTAAAGGCATCCTTCCTAGTCGGCCTCATCCAATAAAATAGTTTTGTTTGATTTGAAATTTGTGTGACGACCCTGGTTTCCATCTAGCCCATCGGGAGTGGCCGGAAAGTTTTGGTTCCATTTAATAAAATATCTGTTTGCACCGCCCAGTGGAAACGAATCGGAAAACTGATAAAGACTTGGCATAATGGTAATTGGTCGCCTTCTGACAAAAACGGTGGTTGGTTTTCTAAGTAGGTACACCGCATAGAGAACGCATTGTTTTCTCCGACACAGTAGAGCCTGCAGTAATCTTTTTATTGTGAGCAAAACGCTCGATTAGTGAAACTACACGCGAATCTAAAATCGCACCGAGAACACAATGATTTGGATAATGCGTGACGCTGTTGGGGACGATACGTGAAGGTACAGAAGCTGGAGTCAGTCTTTCAGATTTTATTCCTGCATTTCATAATAAGCCAGTATGTGAATTGTATGAAACGGTACGATTTCATCTCATTCAGCCCATTATTGGGAATGCAATTTGTTGAATAACGGTTTTTTAATCGATCTGGGGTACAATTACGTAAGACTTCACTGTATGGAGTTATCTGATTAAGCCCCTTTTGTTCCCGGTATGTCACACCACCTTATTTCACACTGTTATAAAATATTATGGGACTTTTTTGCCCAGTAGGTATCTTATCTCCTACTCCGAACTGTCATATACATTCTTATTTTGACATTCGAGTTGTCTAAATTAATGCTTAACCCGATGGAGTGGAAAGTTACGTAGTATAAGGGCTGATGAGGTTGTCTTAAGGCAATGATTGGTTACTGGGGTGAGGCACTACGCTAATGGTTCTTTACAAAATAATTCATGGGCGTGTGCGCTGACCTTGATTTCAGATTTCAGATTTCTTTATTGCAATAATCATGTGTCATTACAGTTCTTATATGTAATTCAACAGGTACATGACACCCTGTAAGGGCACTACAATATAACTTAACTAATTCCTTAATTGCTGACTTACAACTATCTATTACTAATATTATTTTAATTATATTTTTTCTTTTCTATTGTGTATTTTAACATTTATCATTGAAAAATTCTTGAAGAGAATAGTAACATTTGTGGCCTAAGTACTTATTAAGGGTTATTTTAAATAAATTATCGTCTTTTATATCTTGTATGTGATATGGTAGAGCATTGAAAACCTTTGCTGCCATTGAGTGGGGACCAGAGTTTACCATTTCTAGTTTAGCAGTCTTGGTGGCGAGGCGTTGTCGATGTCTAAGACCCTCAGGGCGAGTATGTTGTGAAAAAAGGGGCGTATTTTTCCTGACAAAGATGCTGATTTCTTAAATATAGAGAGCTGTCATAGTTAAAATGTTAAGTTCCACAAAATATCGATTTTCCGCAAAGTTATAAATCTTATGTCACGTGTTGGCTTCGGCAAGTTTTGATCACAGTAAGTAGGATGTAACGGAAAAAATATACTATACATTCGTGAATTTATGAATGACCTCTATTTTCTCTTGCCTGTCAGAAAAGTAAACAACATGATAATACAAAGTAAATAACGTGAAATTTTATTTTAAAAGGTGCGACATCTGCGTAGATATTGAAAGTTTAAATTGGAGATGAAAAAAAAAAAAAAAGCTCACGCCTTTTATCCCCGAGCGTGTAGGCATAGGCACCAATCACTAGAACTGGGCCCACGTTTTGCCGAGTTTATTTAAAGATGGAAATACTGGAAATAAATTGTGCTCTGAGCTGTCTCCATATTAGTGAATCTAACCTATATGGTAGGTTCAAGAATATCCTAGGATAATAGTGGAAAAATTCTGTAGATCGGATATTTGGAAAACAAAAGGTTCCACAAAAAGTGCCCAACACAGCTATCATACATACAACGACCAGTGAGTGTCGATGGCGGGAAAGAGATTTGTTAGGGGGCAATCCTGGCAAGAGCCAACCCTAGTCTGCCTGTCCTTTACGGAATGTTTAATGACTTAGTTATCTATTCAACGAGTTTAACAACGTCGGGAATACAAGGTAATTAAATTTTACCTCGTCGAATCGCTCGTAGCCTGGCTGCTTGAGTGATCTTAAACGATCACGAATGTTAAGCAACATAAAGCGCGTTCAGTGCATAGATGGGTGACTGTCTATGACTAACGCTAGTGGCATTTTTCCGAGCGGTTCCGTGCTTCGCAAGGCACGTTAAGCACTTGGTGCCGGTTGCCGTCGGTAGATGGCAGTCGTTAAGCCAAATCAGAGGCCTTAGGGCGGCTTGAAAACTTCTGACAGTAAGACATCCAACAATCCGGACTAGGCCTCCGTGGTGGAGTATGGTCTATACCTTCCTCAGGGAAGCGACCCGTGCCCCTCGGTGGGTACATAATAGGTTGATGATGAAAATTTTACGTAATTAATAATAAAACATAAAAATTAACATTTACATTGCTTCTGGCCCCACACTAGGATACCCTGTGTCATGGGAACCAGAAACCGCGACATCACAAACACGTAAACTTCCAAGACCTGGGGTCTTCTTGTGTCCCCAGCCGGGATTCGAACCTGCACGGTAGGCAGATGTGCTACCGTTGCGTCACAAAGGTCTTCGCGATTAAACCCGTTGAATTGAATTATACCCCTTAGGGATTAGACGTGAGCTGTTGATGTAATGTAACATTCTATTACGTGGAGTGTTTGACTGACTAGGGCGGATTAGCCGCAGTCAGCAGTAGCGCGGGCGCGGGGGGCCGGCGGCGCGAGTGACACCGCCGCGGCCGCGGCCTTAGCCTGTTAATTTTGTCGCTTAGTCCTCACTGTACAGTATTGTTTGGTAATTAAGTGCCGCTACCTAATAAACAACCACCATTAGATCCATTTAATTTATAACTACCTATTGTAATATATCACGTTTGACTTTTTGAGCCACAACACAAAAGAACATCAAATTAAAATAAAAAGCAGTGACGGAAGAAATGCAGTAGAATGGTAATTAAATTAGATTGCATACGTGATGGCCATTCAAGCTTTGGCTAAACGGCACCTTATGGTCGCCAATATTTTCCACTTAACGATCGAAGAGAGGTGGTGTAATGTGCATAACTGGTTACACAAACGCTTATGTGACGCCCATGCCACTGTTATGTTTATGATTCGGCCGACGGCAGCGGCAGAGCGACTATATGTATAAAGATTCGCGGCTGATAACGGCACACGTCGGCGGACGCCCACGCGCGGCACATGTGACATTGAAAATTCTATAAGATCTGCAGCTTCTTCACCAATTACTTAAAATAATAACAAGAAGAGATAAGTTCTGATTTCTCCTGTGACAAAGGAAGGGCTCTTGTATACATATAAAAAAAGTAAACATACCACTGCGAACCATGAGAGACATGTCAAAGATTTAAGAGAAATTAGCTTCATGAAAAGAAAATCATGCCTGCATTAGAGAACAGGTTTCTTCAGCTGTTTCGGTAAGGAATCTAGATTGTTAATTAAATTCTATAATTTGCGTATTTAATTTCTTCGTGTAAACTTGACTTGAGTTGAATTTGCCTTTATCCTCTTCAGTCCTTAACTTGAAAATAACAATAGAAAACCATTGTTATTTTCAAGGTCAGGACTGAGGGTTGGTGTACAGGTTATTCGATTTTGCTTACAAAACAAGAAATAATGTAACTGATCCTCTATTTGTTACGTACCATTCATACTTTCCTCCCTATGGCTATGTATACCTACGTGTGACTTATGTTGTAAATAAAAGCGGAGAAAGAAACGCAAACGCTCAATGGTATGCTAGCCAGCTAGCAGGAACAAGCATCAGAAGCAGATTGACGGCAGGCTAATCTGAAATGCAAGAAGATTATCAAATGGCCGAGAACAAAAGGAAAGGGGTGTGCCTTGAGTGTATCAGTGAACAGCAGTGATGTACTGTTTGATTTGGATAAAATATACGCTTGGTCAGTGCACAGATACCATTGTTAGTGCACAGAGAATAGGCGCGCGTTATTTTGAACCGGCAATGAAACTAAAGCGCCATGTTCATGCAGTTGTCATTGTAATAATAATAATAATAATAATAATAATAATAATAATAATAATAATAATAATAATAAACTCACGCCCGTTATCCCCGAAGGGGTAGGCAGAGGCACCAGTCTCTAGAACTGGACCCACGTTTTGCCGAGTTTATTAGGTCCCAAACGTGACAAGTGGCAAGCCTGTCGCCGTTATCCGGGCACAATTTATCAGCGAATGGTGTTGCTGTACAAACAAATGTACGTAACTAAAAGTCATTGGTACATGCGTGGTACTACATTGCATTACCAGAATCTACGCCCTGGTAAGCGACGCGACGCTCGAAGGAATGTAGGAACTCTGCACAATTGCACCCGCCCATTTCCCCAACGTTCCTCTGTGTGTTGTTTGTGTAATAACATCTTTTGCTCCACAAGTAAAAGATATATCATGCAAAATTTACTGTACATGGCTGTTTTCCTTTTACCTACCGATGCAAGTAAAAGTATTGAAAGTCAGGAAATACGTTGCAATAATATTTTGATTACCGGTTAGATACGCATACTAGTAGACTCAGCAATTGAATACTGAGACTCTAATACTCGAGTCAACGAGCATTGTTTGGTTCTCACAAGTATAATATTGTCGTCTGCATGGTGCAAGACACGCAACAAAAGCACGGGACAACGTCGGCAACGAAATGCAGTGTTACGTCTGAAATGGGCAATTTCAACACCCTTGTCATTTACAACGAATTTTGTGCTACGGTGTCCAATTTTTAATATTAATTTTTTTTATATAAATTTTCGAGAGCTCCCAGAATTTCATCGACCTTCTGTCTGTCATGGTTCAGACGAAAACTTAATGTGTTGATAGAACTTTGATCATTAATAGCGATTGTATTTTTATGTGTGTTCATGGTAAAATATTTTTTCTCGGTAAAATATGCTATTAAACATTGAATTCATTATTTTAACATAGGAATAAGGATTCAATTAGGAAGAAGAAATTTTCACTATAGCGGCCAACCGATGATTCCTAAAAGTATTTTTGTGTCGAATATTTGCCGAAAAGTATCCAGTGAGGAATTTATGCGCCGAGGTATCTCTGATTACGGTGTTTTTGTTACTTACAGGGGCAATGCACAGCGCGCGAAAGTAGCCGCGTGAGGGAGCGCCGCGCCGCGCGCCGACGACGACGTCAAGATGACTGCAAAGGACCCCGAGCGGAAGGTAAGCCTCATTCCGAGAGGCTTGAAGCCATATTTTCCTTGCCTGCGCTTTCTCTTCCTCCAATATCTTAGTGGTAAATTACACTAAACTAAAACTGGTAAATTAAGTAAGGCATGAAGTTACATTTTCTATGATAGCCGCAATCATGGCGTTATTGTTAAGGGTAGCTTAGATATGGTATCTCTCTTCCATAGCTCTAATTTCTCTGCATTTTAAGACCTGCAATATTAAATTCAAGGTAGAAGAGAATTATAGAAAGCTTCGGATGGGTTTGTGAATATATTTCATTGCGCGGGTCTTTTGAGAACTTGGCTTGACATAATGTGCGTTTAACACTTTGCATAGTGTTTTACCATAATCAGGCTTCTTCTGGGGCTATCGGAGCTCCGAACTCTTGTAGACGTAGCTTAATCTGATGGCATCTTTGTGCAAGAAGGGTGTTTTGGAAAAACAATCAAGTCACATTTTTGTGAATTTTTTTTTGTTTAGGTATTTTGTTAGGCAGATCTATATAGTACGAAGTACAAATAGTCCATAGAGAAAAAAAAAATTACAAAAATGTGACCTTGATTGTTTTTCCAAAACACCCTTCAATTGCTATAAATAATATTATGATCTTTCGCTAGCACTCGGTGGCGGGTGGCGGCGAGGAGCGCTTCAACCTGGACAACATCCTATCGGAGCTGGGCTCCTTCGGCAAATACCAGCTGCTGCTGCTGCTACTGCTGGCTTTCCGCGATTCCTTCCTCGCCATGTGCAACTTCCACTACATCTTCACCGCCGCCAACGTTGACTACAGGTCTGTCATTAAATGCAAGATCAGCCTTGCACGCCCGCTGTAGAGAGAAATATACGAGCTGTTGATAGTAAAAGTTGTTCGTATTGATGATGAGTAGAAAGTACCATGAGTCTGGTGTTACTTTAGAAATCAACAGCTTGTATATTATGTATATACATAGGGGCCACAAGTAGGGCTAAGTGGAGTTCGGTTATACTAGACAAACAGTGATATTCAATAGATCCTGCGAACCATCATATTCCCTCTGTGAAACACCGCTCGCTTTTGATAACTGCATTGTTTTTCAGATCACTGCATAATCGAGTAGTCTATAATTAAAATTTAACCTGTTCGTCCTTTTGAAGCAGAATTCCGTCATTTTCGTTCCCTAGACACTACCGGATGTTCTGAATTCAGAAAAAGAAATTACGTGTAAAAGACAGGTCGTTAGCCGCAATTACTTGCAGATCGTCAAACAATGTGAATAGGTCGTAAATTCTAGTTGGCCATTGCTTTTATAGGCACTAAGTCACACCACTGAACAATAATTTCATAAACTGAAATGTAATTGCTAAACTAATTCAGCACTGCGAATGCTTATTTATTTTTCAGCATTAAATTAGAAAGAACACAATTAACTTGTTTGTGTCGCATTGTTTTGTCGCGGATAAAAAAAACATATTAATATGCCGCGACTACAACATGCGTTTCTGCCTAGTTGGTCGATCCGTTAAGGCGTTTTGCCACCAAGAAAGAGGCCACGGCCCACGGGTTCGATTCCCTCTGGAGGCCGCCGTACATTTGTACAAATGGCCTCAGTCTGGGTGTTTTTCGATGTTTGTAATGTCCTTGCCTGGTTACCATAGCCCGGGGTATCCTAGTTTAGGACTAGGTTAAGTAATTGTGTTATTATTGCTATTATATTTTTCCCTATTTTCTCCGAATAAATTAAGCTAAAAACGTGGATCGAGACAAAACAATTGACGTTAAAATAACTGGCTTATTATGACGAGGAGCTTAACATTATTGTAGCGGTTCTGCTCAGTTAGCCGCCACTTGGTGTTGTGTTACTTACTGAACAGACGAGCGACGGCTGAAGTGAGTGCATAATGCAAGTTGTGCGCGGTAATTGCGTCTGGGCACCATTAGCGTCATGCGAAGACATTCATGCAGGGAAACGTTTGCTCCGCTTGACATCTACTGCTGACCCACTCCCTGAACACGAAGGTACAGAAAATGGCCGAATTAATGCACCTTGAGAACGAATTTGTACGACCTGCATGGCGTTCTATCAATCACAATTCGATGTATGTACTCGTAGGTACATTGCATAGTCATACATACATACATAAGCTCACGCCTGTATCCCAGAGGGGTAGGCAGAGACCAGGGACTGCCACCTGCCACGATCCTGACAAATCACTTTCGCTTCATTGACGTTCATTAGTCGTTGCATGCACGCACGTCGGTTTCGGGTACTTTTTATCTTGCCCTTTACTAATGCATCCCCTATTTGGTCGATGAAGTAATATTAATTGAATTGTCATAGTGAACCACGAATTTTAGTTCAGAGAAATGAGGCTAAGCCCCAGTTTCTCGTACGTTAACAGGTGTCAGTTTGTCAAAGTGCTTACGAAACGTACGGGAAACGGGGAGTCAGACTTAGTTTCTTATCTTTTATAACTTGTGTCTACAGTGTTTTAATGAGTTCTTAGTAAAATCTGAACTTTTTTTTGCTGTTAGCTGTCTGAGTGAGCTGTTAATACTAGATTACCGGGTCGTCAGTAGGGGTAAGTGTCTGAAGTTCCTAAACTTGTCCTCAACCACAGTCATCCACGCTTATCCAAGCACTGACCATACTCTATCTTCGAGAGAGGCCTGTACCTCCAGTGGGACGCTTTTAGGCCGGTAATAATATCGTACATTTATGTGACGTATCTATTCCATTCATTTACAAAAGCAACAAACTTGTAAAGACAAATGACAAGAAACAACTAGAAATAAATCTTTGCTGTGCCCTAAGATTGTCAAGTATATATAGGACGATTATTTAGTGTTGAACGAATTGTGTTAATAAAACGTTTTTTTTGGATATAGCAAATTGTTGGCTATTTTCCACATAAACATTTTGTATGTAAACAGTTTGTAATTATGCATAAACATTATTGAAATTAAGAACTAAGTACACATGTAAAGAAGTACAGAAAATGAACTACCTTAATCGGGCCGAAGGAAGGCACACGTTTCAATATTTAGAATTCCGCGCATAGATTTACAACCAAAATAATAATGTTTCAATTTCCTTCAGTTTACATTACAACGTGCAGCGCCACGTCACAATACACTGCCTCTGAGTAATGCCGCAGCCAATACTATACGTTAGAAGGTGACACACGCACACGACTTTTCTATAATAATATTAATTATAAACTTCCACACAACCCAATCACTTGACCTGCCCCCAAACTAGGATACCCTGTGCTTTGGTAACCAGGCAAGGACGTTACACACACCCAGACTGAGGCCATTTACATATGTACGGCGGCGCCTAATGGGTATCGAACCCGCGACCTCTGACTTGGTAGGGAAGCGCCCTAACGGCTAGGCCAACGGGGCAGTCTGTTATAGAATATCTGTCTCAGGAACCCTAGCTATGGGCTAGATCCATCTTAACATAACATAAAACACAAACATTGATACACAGGCACATACATTGCTTCTGGCTCCACACCTGTGTCGTGGGAACCAGAAACAGCGACATACAATATATATATCTATCCTTATATCTTACATAACATAGACGTGTAGTCTTCGGTATCGACGATTGATCAAGGCATTAATGCTTCTGACATAATATATGGGTTTATTTTAATTTTCCTCCATGTGATTAAACGAGCTGAAATTATGAAACTAAAAAGTCAGATTAGTAAAAACTAGGATGTGTACGACCGATATATAGAAATGTTTTTGCCCGGCACCTGACTTGTGAACACCATACAGCGACATTTTCTTCTACCCTGGAAAAACCACTACCGCTTGACCTTACAGATGCTACGTCCCCGAGTGCGAATATTTGCAACCTTCCGAGTTCAACGCGAGCTGGACGCAGTTCGCACTGCCCAACGCCTCCTCCTGCTACCGCCTCGAGCTGCTGCCCACTCCTGCTGCCACCGCCGCTGCCACTGCCGCTGCCTGCAGTCCGGCGCGGTTCGACTCCAACAGAGAGATGCCTTGCAACAAGATTGTCTACCGGGACTACAACAGCATTGTCGCGGAGGTGAAGACTCCCATCTAATCCAATACACGAGACAACATGCCCTCTCATTCATCATCATCATCAACCCATTATGCCTCACCGAGTTGCACGGGTCTCTTCCCTGAGGAAGGTATAGGCCATGCTCCACCACGGGGGCCAAGTCCGGATTGGTGGAGGCTTTTAAGACTAGTGGCTGGTCTCACCGCCCTGCTCATTAGTTACCTGTATTTCATCTATGCATGTATTACCTATCCCATCAAAAACATAAATGTGAATGAGACAGACAGACGTCGTTATCGACTTCGCCGACAAAAGAATTGAGATCTATATGGGTGCTGCCAAGTTCTCTGAAGAAAATAATGAAATTTTAGTTACAAGATCACTGATTGTAATTCAAGCTCAAGATTTGACTGCTAGTTTTTACCAACAAACCAAATTTCAGAAAAGTCAGGTATTATATCAACCTAACATCATAAGTACAATACAAACAGAAAGTACACTAATCTATGACTAATCGAAGTAGAGTTCATTAAATAAATATGATATAGCCTGTACGTCAAAACTAGGCAAGTCAAATCTTCAGCTTGAATAACAATTTATATCTCTAGTGATCTTGTTACTAAAATTTCATTATTTTCTTCAGCAGCTTAACTTGGCAGCACCCATATAGCTCTAAATTCTTTTGTCGGCGAAGTCGATAACGACGTCTGTCTGTTCTTAATATTGAACTTGGCTCTCATTCACATTTATGTTTTTGATGGGATATCACTGCTTTTTGTAAGGAGATTATTGGTATTGATCACTAATAAATAAATCGTTATCGCCAAGGAACCGACCGATAACCGATAGGTTAGAAATCGGCTACGAACATACGACTTGAGTACAGAAACTCATTTAAACTTCAGAGAAACGTGCATAGGAAGTCGTTTACAGATATTATATAGAATACAGATACTATATAGACAAAACCATACCGCAGTATAGAATTAAAAAGCGCCATCTATTGGCAGAATTTGGAACTAAATACTATGCGGATATTAATATCAATAATTTTCAGTTTTTAGATTTTTTCCTTTGTATATGCCTAATAGTCTACCTTGATGCCAAATATCAAGTTTCTAGGTCATCTAGAAGTGGGTTAGGTTTTTGATCTATAAGTGAGTCAGTCAGTCGGTCATAAAAATGCCGGTTTTTAAACGTTAATATATCTATAACTGTTTGAGCAACATTGATGAAACTTTGCATTCTAGGCAAGCTAATGAACTTTAAGAAATGTGCCAAATTTCATATACGTAGGTTAAATAGTTGTAGAGTTGTGAAGGGGTCAAAAGTAGCTCGAAGTGATTCCTGTAATATTACACACGGCTGCTGCGTCGCCAGTTCCTTTTTTCTCAAACTTGGCTGGACTCGCTGTCGCGAGTCTAGATCATAGTAATCGATTTGACGATGACGGTAAACCTAAATGATATTTTTTTAACACTACGACCGCTTAAGTCAAATGTTTCTACGTCACTATCAGTAACATGAAAACATGACTAAGACATGTTCGATGCACTTAAATGAAACACCTAACGTGCTGAAAACAATAAAACAATCATAAACACAAATTTTATTACAAGTTTACAATACCGTCCAACGTATCAAATAAATAAAATAAGACGCACAGGTGCACGATGCTAAATAAATAGTTATAATTCGAATTACCAAATATAATCGACAATCAATTCTGAGCGTAATATGCTTCAAACTAGCCATTGTAGTGGAGTAACGAGTTTTCGCGTTTTGTTTAATTTATATTTCACCGTGGCTGTAGTCATAGAAATAACCATTATGTTAATAATGGTTTTCATGATGTACTATTGTCGGCAGTTCAACTAGTAATTTGCAGTATTCACACTGTAGAAGACGGCAGAAGCTCTGTCCATCTGTACCATCGCACATACTCGTTCAAGCTGCTGAGATTTGTATAAAATTAATTTTGAAGTCGATCAGTCGCAAGCAATCTTCTCTCTTTTCAGGATTGTACTACACGGAGTTTACAATCCTGTTAATCCCAACAATCCTGAATAAATGCTCAGGGTATTAAGACCGCTACCTTGGACGATTTGTTTAGGTGCAATAAAAGTTTTGATTGTTGAATAAAAGTTAACAAAATTTTTTGCTATGTGCTAGTCCCACGAAAGGCATATTTAAGTAGCGGTTGAAAGAGCATTATCGATCTGCGTCCTAACTTTGAGCTATTTATTTATCTAAGTATTATTAACTATGTTTTTGTATTTAATCGCTCGTAGCCTGGGCTGCCTGAGTGATCTTAAACGATCACTAAGGTTAAGCAACATACGGCGCGTTCAGTCCATGGATGGGTCACCGTATATCGTCTATCGGAGACAGTACTGGAACATATCCAAAAATCAGTTCGTTTTGAAAATCCAGTTTTTTTACACCAAAGGTCTCAAAATATACTCCTATAGACCGTTGTAATCTAGTGCAGTATACAAATATCTCGAACACTTCTTTTCATTATTTTTTAATTACTAAAAACCATTACAGTCCTAAAAGATCAAAACTTTGATTGCCAATTACTCGAGTATAGTAAATTTTGAAATGTTCCAGTACTGTCTCCGGTAGACGATATGACTAACGCTAGTGGCATTTTTCCGAGCGATTCCGTGCTTCGCAAGGCACGTTAAGCAGTTGGTGCCGGCTGCCATCGATAGATAGCAGTCGTTAAGCCAAGTCAGAGGCCTTAGGGCGGCTTGAAAACTTCTGACAGTAAGATCAGCCACTAGTCTTACAAGCCTCCACCAATCCGGACTTGGCCCCCGTTGTGGGGTATGGCCTATACCTTCCTCAGGGAAGAGACCCGTGCCCCTCGGTGGGGACATGATGGGTTGATGATGAATTTTCTTTAGGTGTTTTTTTCATATCTTATGAAGTTTCTTGTTTTTTTCTGTAACAGGTTATTATGGACTCCACAGTTTATACAGTTTATTTTGTACACACGTTGACTCTTTTTTTACTGCTTCTCCGACTGTCCAAGGTTTGCTGGAAGAAATCTCTTACAGAGATCTCTTCGATCAATTTCTCATGTACTCGTATTATCCTGTTAAATGTCTCGTATGCAAAGGATAATTTCAATTTTAACTTGTTGCTTTCAACGCTTTCTCTATGTAGGTAGACAACCTTTCGCGTGTTCGTATTCTGTGGTCAGTAGTTAAATACTTGAAATGTATTGTCATCTGATTGTAGGCCACAAATCGGCGAATAATGTCCCACTCCGCAAGTTCAAGGGCTTTCGTCCGGTGTTGGGGCAATGGTGACCTGTGGTATGCCACAATTTGGTTACCAATGGAGAGACCAGTCTTGTGAAAATGATTACGTAGATAACTCTTGAAACGAGCTTGTCATTGCACGTGTCTCTATTGTCTCAACCAACAATACTAACGGGCGTATTGACAACTGTGAACTAGCTATGATCATAACTTTGCCAGTCAAAGCTTATTGAGGGGTCAATTAACTGACTCTTAAAAGATAAATATTAGTCGCAGGCTTTCGAGGATTTTGATTCGTTATGCTTAAGTTTACTTTAACTCTGCAATTGCACATTATCCCTTCATTTGGCGGTAATTAGCATAACAATAGTTAAACAACGGCCGCGTGCCCGCTGCGGGCATTTGCCAAGCGAAGGGCTAAGGTATATTATTTTCAATTAAATATAAGAATCCATATTCTTCGGATAAAATCACTATTTTATTATGTGTAAAAAATGCCATACGGTTGAATAAACATCTAATAGCTACTCTGTTAGCTAGACACTTTTTACCTTTTCACTATTTACGATGAACTCTAAAAATAGCCTCGGATTTATGAAATTTTGTTCGATTGTAGAGATCTCCTTATCTATGACAGTACAAAATTTTGAGGTCGTTGCGGTTCGAATTTCGATTCATATAAACAAATCAAAGTAGAGAATTTGTTTCACAGTATAAATAATATTCATACAATCAAATAATATATTACTCATCGTCGAACAAATACCGATTCCCCACTAAAATCTCTACTGTCAATAAATTGCTAATATTCAGTAAACATGTGGTTGTGGTCCTCAGTTCGACCTGGGCTGCTCGCCATGGAAGGGCACGCTGGTGGGCACGGTGCACAATCTCGGTCTCATCTTCTCCAATATCATCTCGGGACTCATCGCTGATCGGTAATGGGAATACATTTTACTTTATTTCTGGCATAACGTCAACCAAAGTGGAAGACGTGGGCACACGAATCATCATCAAGAAGTCCACTGCTGGACATAGGCCTCCTCCCGGATTCACAAACAGACCGGTTGGGAGCGGCTTGCATCCAGCGTCTTCCTGTCACTTAGATGTCCATCGTGTGGCTGTTCGTCCTACGCTGCGCTTGCCGATGTGTGGTCTCCATTCAAGCACTTTTCGGCCCCATCGGCCATCAGTTCTGTGTACTATGTGCCCCGCCCACTGCCACTTCAACTTACTCATCCGGTGGGCTTTGTCGACGACTTTCATTTGTCTATGGACCTCATCATTTCTGATTCCGTCTCGTAGAGTAATTCCGGGCACACGAATTATAAAGCTAAAATAGAGATTGGCGTAGCATTTGGTTAGGCGGGAAAGCAGCCGACTAAAGTAGCCACTAAATTGTGACAAAAAAAGGTGGATTTGTGTCAGTGGTCAGTTGAGCCGACTACATTGTGAAGCCGGCTGGGAAACATTGGATGAGACTAGCAAAAGACTGGAACGGTTGGCATGAAAGAGAAGAGGGTTATGCCTAACAGAGGGCTCTAATTGTGGTCTGATTAGATACAAAGATCTGACATGATAATGGCAGTAACATTAACTTCATCAATTATCTAAAATTAAATAACATGAGAAAAAAATGAGGTCATCCTTTCCATCATCCTGATCTCCTTTATTATGTACAATAAAGCGTTTTCTGTCATCCTTGATCATTACTTATGATAAAATTAAAATAGTTATGAAAATGTAAACAAAGTATTTTGCATTAGTGAGTGGAAAAAAAAGTGTGATTGTGGTCTGGAAGATATCTAACTTGATGCGGTTTGAATCCCGGCTGGGGGCAACAAAAATCCCAGATCTTCTGCCCCCAGAACGTCGCTGTTTCTAGTTCCCATAACACAGGGTATCCTAGTGTGGGGCCAGAAGCGATGCATGTGCATGTATGTGTAAATGTTTATCTATATCACATTCAGGTGTCACCTACGCGAGATAGGGAAGGTAGATGATGTAACACATAATTTAGTTTGAATTTGACCGCTTAGTGGGCGTAGGTAAATATGTGTAGGCATTACTCCCTATATTGGGTGTGATTGCAGTTACGGCCGCAAGGTGATAATCGTTGGCACGCCGCTGATGGTTGGCGTGCTGGGGCTGCTCAAATCGTTCGCCGGGAGCTACTGGCTGCTTCTAGTTCTGGAGTTCCTGGAGACGGCACTGGGCTATGGGAACGCCTCGCTTGTGCTCAGTGAGTCCGCTTTTGTGAAATCCAATGCAATAGGCTATTTGACAGGGTTCTGAAAACCACCCCTTTTTTTTTTTGTTGGATTCATTGAGTCTTCAGAAAGTGATAATTTTAAATTATTTCTTGTATTACTTCTAAATAAAGCAATCGAAAATTATTTTTAAAATAAGCCGACAAAAGCTGTAATAATAAACATAACAATAACTCCTACACATCACAATCACTTGACCTGGTACGAAACATGGATATCCTGTGCTAAGGTAACCAGGCAAGGACATCACAAACATCGAAAAACATCCAGACGAGGCCATTTGTTCAAATAAACCAGTGGGAATCGAGCTCACGACCTCGTTCGTGGTTGCTAAGCGCCTTAACGGCTCAACCAACGAGGCAGTCATTCCTTCAATCCTTCTCGACATAAGCTGATTAGAAATTGTGTTGATACTAACTCATAATAAGTTTGTTACTGCTTGTCTTTCCAGCCATAACAACGTCATTAACTTTATTGCCACGCCAGCCCTCATCATCTCAATGTATGTGCCTGCATGTACATGTTATGTTATGTTATATTAATCATCACCATCGGCCTATGCTTGTCCACTGCTGGACATAAGCCTCTCCTATTGCACGCCACTGAGCACGGTCCTCGGCTGCACTTATCCAGCTCTTGCCAGCCGCCTTGCGAAGATCATCGCTCCACAGAATCTGAGGACGTCCGCGATACCGATCCGCGGTCTCCACTCAGGAACTCGTCTACCCCATCGGTTATCAGCCAACCCTCTCGGTCCCTAATGGTTCCCAAGCTCACTAAAAAAACCGTTTGCTTCCAGCACTGGAGTCGGTGCAGCAGCGGCGCCGCGTGGCGTACGGCTGCGTGTCGGACAGCCTGGCGACGCTGGGCGCCGCGGCACTGGGGCTCATCGCGTGGCGCGTGCCCTACTGGCGCCATCTCGTGCGCGCCATATACGCGCCGCTGCTGGTCGTCGTCTTCTACATATTTCTTGTTGACGAAGGTTCCACGATCGTTTCTATCCAAATAGCATGCAGATTGTGGAAAGAAAACTAGGAAGTTTAATTCGAACTTGCTACAATTTTGAATCTAACATAAAGTCCTAAAAATCACTGTCTAATAGTCTGTCTATCTGTCACTATCTGTCACTGTATACGCGTACATGAATGAGTGATTATGCAAACATTGCAAAGATTTTCAAATAAAAATAATTACTTTTTCCTCGGTGGCGCTAGTGTTGCTTTTTGGCTATTTACACAATCATCATCATCATCAACCCATTATGTCCCCACCGAGGGGCACGGCTCTCTTACCTGAGGAAAATATAGGACATACTCCACCATGGGAGCCATGTCCGGATTGGTGGAGGCTTGTAAGACTAGTGGCTGGTCTTACTGTCAGAAGTTTTCAAGCCACCCTAAGGCCTCTCTTAACGACACTAATCAGCTGAAAACACAATTTCTTGATGATATCCTGTAAAGACCTAGTGTTAGCGGAGCAAACCCCTGCTGATCCAACTCTACATCATTTGTGTACCCGTTGTATGGTGATGGGGCGGGGGGCGCCAATCTGGCTCCCCACCAATACAGCCCCTTCGGGGGCGAGCTCTTGCCGGGTCACAGTGAATTAACCTCTGGCCTATCCCGTGCTGGCCCGGTAGAGTAGCGGGAGGAACACCGCGGGGTTTAGTGGGTACGCTGGCACTGAGCAGGAGGCTCGATAGGGCTGGGAGTCCCAAACGAAGCCGTTCTGTTGTCCCCCGACAGCAGGGCGGTGAATTGCGTAAATGCATTACCCGCGTCACCAAAAAATAACCCTACCCCATTTGAATCTGTAGTTTCAGAAAGAACATTGACTTATTCTTGTGTATGCTATCCTTGAGGGTAGATCTACAGACCCTTAAAGAAAGAACATTAGTCCAATGAATATCAATTGAACTACGTGGCACTGAAAATCTCAGTAGACGCAAAAACAACATTATTCCCACTATGAAATCAGTTTTTTTTGTCTACTGAAAAGTAAGCAGATTATGACTAATGTTCTCTCTTTCTGAAACTACCGATTGATTTGTCAGGCGTGCGCTGGCTGCTGGCGCACGGCAAGCGCGAGGAGGCGGTGCGCGTGCTGCACAAGGTGGCCAAGGTCAATAACGTCACGCTCTCGCGCCGCGCGCAGGACATGCTCCTGCGCGTCGCTCAGAAGAACAAGATCGAGATGGTGAGTGTAGCGTGCCGTGCTAATAAACATAAACATTTACACGGCACATACAGCTTCTTGCCCCACACTAGGATACCCTTTATCGTGCGGGAACCAGAAACAGAGTAACAGTGACATCACAAACATGTAAACATCCAAGATCTGGGTGTTTTTGTTCCCAGCCGGGATTAAAAACCGGGACCTCGCATGGTGGGCAGACGTGTTACCTCTGCGTCACAGAGGTCGAAAAATTAATTGAATTTAACGCTAAGGTCTGTCATAAGACTAGGTAACTGTATTGTAGTGCTCTTAACATAACATAACATAACATAACATTTACATACAGGCACATACCTACATTGCTTCTGGCCCCACACTAGGGCCGGTATCATGTACTTATCTACAAATAGAAATCATCATCATAGGCCTTTGCGTCTGTTACAAACGATTCAAGCAGTAAGACTTTGATACTTTTCCGAGTGACTAATAATTCAGATTCGAGAGCGGCCGGCCCTCCTGCATGTACTCGTAAGACATTTATAAAGAAAAATAACTCCGCAGAGTCAGTACGGATTTGGTGCGTCCCTAAAGACCAATACCATCTATGATTACAACAATGTATGTGATTTAGCAATAAAGAATATGAATATATTATTATGATTCCAGTCGAGCCAGGGCGCGGGCGGGGGCGGTGGCGCGGGCGCGGGCGCGCCGCAGCTGTGGCGGGCGCTGCGTTCGCGCGCGGTGGCGCGCCGCGTGGCGCTCATCGCCAGCACTTTCTTCTGCTGCTCCTTCGTCTACAACGGCTCCATCCTCAACGCCACAGCCATCTCGGGCGACCCGTAAGTCTAGTCTCCCATTACCGTCTAGGCCTAGTCTCTTATAATTTCTACTCTACGCCATTATTTCTTATATTATAATATAAACATAAACTGGGGGCACCCTGAAAACTAGCATCCCTAGTTTTTAATTTAAAATCTGGCGACACACCTGACCGCGCTTCCTATTGTCAAAAATATTTATTTTCTAAGATTAATTAATTAATTAAAATTTAACTTTAGCTAGGTATAAGATTTATTTTCAAATTTTGCATGAAATTTTTGGCAATAAACCTTTTTATTCTTAATCCTTCTTCTTAAAACCTGTATCTATAGTGCTTTGGTGAGTTCTCAGTAAAACCTTAGTTCACAGAACACAGAAACTGTTATTGAACGTTACAATTAATACAAGGCGTCCGTTTCAAATCTTGATCATTTTGGAGAAAAAAGTACAATCAAAATTTCAAACTAACCCCCGGTTCCTGAAACGTTAACAGTCAATTAATCAATAAATCAATCAATGTTGTTTTATTTTTGTGTTAATGTTTTTTTATGTTATGGTGATAAATGTTTCTCTCTTTCACAAAGAATCAAATAATTTATTTTGTTTAACATAGGTGACATTCATGTAGGTGTATAAGTTACAGTTTCTCTATGTTATACCCATTGGGTGTACAAACATTAAACCTTAACATTTTACACTTGCATGGTTGGGCGGTAGGTACACAATTAGGCGAGCAGTGTTTTAACCTACTGATAACAGCTGTCAGCTGCTTTTTTGTATGCACTTCTGCCAAAGTGCCAAGTGCATACAAAAAATAACAGATGACAGCTGTTGACAGTAGATAGTAATTTAGTCGAGTAGCGAGTAATTTAGTTGCTACGGCCACTAATGAACTCGACTAATCAACAGGTTCGGACTTGTTTAGCCGATGAACCAGTGAGCACGGACGCGTGGCGGGGGCGCTACTCGACCGAAAAAATAGAGTAAAATGGATTGACTCGACTAAATCATTCACTAAACTACTCGACAAATTTTTCCTGGTTCGCACACGTTTAGCCACTAAATTAATCGCTACTCAACTAAATTACTAGCCCAGTGCGAACTAGGCTTTAGCGTTCTAGACACCAGGGGCTATTGTTTTGTTTACTTCACTTGACCGCAGGCACGTGAACGTGTCGGCGATGCTGCTGGTGTCGGTCCCGACGCGGCTGCTGCTGGCGCTGACGCTGACGCGCTTCGGCCGCAGGGGGCCCATCTGCGTCGCCTACCTGCTCTGCGCTATATTCTTCGTCACCTCCGCCTTCGTGCCCAAATGTGAGTGCGTCTTGAGGTGTAGTCATTTCCTACTTTTGCTGATATTGCATATTTTTGCCGCGTAACACTTTAAGTTAGTCATTTCTCATATTTAGTAATCCTGAATGTTTACATGTTTGTGATGTCGTTGTATCTGGTTCCCACGACACAGGGTATCCTAGCGTGGGGCCAGTAGCAATGCAATGTGCCTGTATGTAAATATTTATATTTATTTTCTTGTAACATCTCTTTTGTTTGTGCTAATGGTGCGATAAACCATGATATTTAAAGGGTGGTATTTAAACGCACATCAACAAAAGTAATTTTTGTATGCAAAAATAATCCGAATTTACATCAAAAATACTGAGTGAGCAGCAAAATTCTCAACTCAAATGTTACTAAATTGACATCAATTTATAGTCGTGGCGTACCGCTATTTATCTTTAATTAAAGTTTTTTTATTAATGCATAGCTAATAATTACTATGGCAAATTAAACCAATTAACTTTTTTTTTTAAATAACAGCATCTATTTTCATAATAACATACAGCAGTTTATCAGCATTCTATTTGTCATGTCATATTATTATTTATTAAGTAAAACATAATGTAATCAGAAATAAAATATAAAATCAGATACAAACTACTAGTAACTTCAAATTTTTTATTGAATTAATAGGGCGGGTCTAGCTATAGCGGGGTGGCTGCGCTTCGTTTTTTGCCCAAAACGCACATTTTTGCTTCTGCATGTGGTGTTACGTACTTCAGACGGATCATAAGCCCGATGACATGCTTGCATTTAAGTTCTTAAAAAAAATTGACGTTCATAAAGTAAACATTTTGTTTTTTGGTAATATGAATAAAATATTTGACTTTGAGCTTGCTACTATGTGTGTATTTAGTACAGATTATATGTCTCATTCGCTCTTACGCACGAGGTATACGCTTAACTCGCGGCACGGCTCAGCGCTATCTCACTTGCTCGCTCCAATCTGCATAATAGGATCGATTTGCTGTGACAAAAAAGCGCGCGAAATCATTTTTCAGTTATTTTGTTCTGCATAAAAAAAATACTGCAATGAAAAAAAATGTTGCTATAATAATTATTAAATTTGCTAAGCATGTTCTCTTAGAAATCAAGACAAATATGATGAGCAAGTTTTGATGCGCTTATTAGGATATACGCTACTCGGACAGTTATTTTGCTGTGAGAAGTAGATAATTTGCTGCGAATCAGTATTTTTGATATGACTGTCGCATTTTTGTAGCAACAGAAATTTATTTGTCTCACATTAGAGGAAAAAAGTAATGTATTATTGATGAACATTTTCGAATTATCTGCAGTACTAGTTTTGCTAAACATTTAGTGTAATTGTTGTGAAGTAATTTATTTTATGTAAAAAAGAAAATAAGTGATGACCATAATTTGATGCGAGATTGTTTATTTGATGTACAATTAATAATTTTTTATGCATTTCCCATTTTTAAAGCGTTAAATCAAAAAGTATCATAAGTTTACGAGCATGCCTGCAACGGCTTACAAAAAAATTTGAATAAAGCTTGACACGTCAAGCTGTTATTCACAAGGCATTTTTCCCTCGGTCCCGGGAAAAGGTTAGAAAAGAAGAGGTTTCGGGTTCGAATCCCGGATGGGGACAAAAAAAACCTCAACTCTTGGAGGTTTACATGTTTGTGATGTCGCTGTTTCTGGTTCCCACGACACAGGGTATCCTAGTGTTGGACCAGAAGCAACGCAATGGCCTGTATGTTAATGTTTATGTTTCGGCGGCAGCGACGGGCTGGGCGTCGACGCTCCTGTACGTGGGCGGCAAGATGGCGAGCAGCTACGGCAACTTCGCGGTGTTCGTGGTGGCGGCGGAGGCCTTCCCCACCACGTCGCGGAACAGCCTCGTCAACATCGCTAGTACGCTGGGCCGGCTGGGCTCCGTGCTAGCGCCTCAGGCGCCGCTTCTGGTTTGTTCCCGCTTGCTAATTAGTACTAATTAGTATAAGCTACTATATTTTTTTAACCATCCCACGGTAATTCTTTAATTTTGCGTGATTAAATATGCAAATCTAAGTTTATTATAATAGATAAGTATCTAAAATATTGACCGGGGATGTAAGGTAACACTATGCAAAATTTCATTTAAATCGGTCCAACAGTTAAAAAATAAAAAATAAAATCTGGATTTGCTCTGTTTCACTTCTAACATCCCCCTGACTCGGTGTTTAGTGTCTTTTTTTTCAAGACTTTGTACTTTCTAGTAGATGGTATGTTTTTCTCCGTAATAATTTCTTTAGTGGTCAGGCAAACCGAGTGGACTTCATGGCAGCGCTTCCGTTTCACTGTTGATAAAGTGCCCTATCTATTACTTAGTACCGTGGTAGTTGGCAATCCTGAATTGTCCAAGCCGATTCTGAGATCCAGCTACTGGATCCATCTAATTCGACCTTAACTGTCCTCAGGCGAAGTACATGGATGGTCTACCGAGCGTGATCTTCGGACTGACGGCGCTGTGCGCGTGCGCACTGGCGTTGTTGCTTCCCGACACAAGCGACGCCGCACTGCCCGATGACGTCAGAGATTTGGAGCACCCCCCGCAGCCCGCCGAGCCCTCTGATCTTGAGCAAGGCTCCGGCGAAGGGTACGGCAGCGGGAGAAAAATCACGGACGTAGTAAGAGAGGAGACCAAGAGTGACATGAAACGGTTATCGTTCGTGCAGACAAACGCCGATGATCCACCAAAGTATCCATTGGAGGAAGTCAAAAATACTAGAGATTTAGAAAATAAGGAGTCAACGAAGCGAAGTTCGATAGTTCAGACCAGCGCCGATGAACCGCCAAAGTATAGTGACCAAGTTATTGAGAACATAAGAGATGTGGAAAACAAGGAGATCGTTAGTGATCTTAACCACGTATCGTCAGTACAGGCGAACGAAGATAAACTTCCTAAGTCTCCTACAAAGAGCGCAATTAATGTTGAGGGCATGGAAAAGGAGGATCTTACAAGTGTCAAGCAGGTACCATTGGTACAGACAAACGCCGGTGACCCGTCGAATTATCCTTCGGTCGTAGATTCCCCAGTAAGTGCTAATAAGCTCGAGTTGTCAAGTGAGACTAGTGAAGGTCAGAGGTCAGATTTCAGTGAGGTCACAGACCCCAGTCTCCTTGATGAGGACGGGCAAATTGAAAGTAGTGCTGACTCAACGACAGAAGAAGAGAGCACAAATGCTGTAATAACGTAACAACGGCGCGAGATGAATATTGTTTAAAGAAACTTGAATGAAATTAGTAGAGTGATTATTCGTGAGTGGATAATATCGTGGGTTAGTGCTTTGTGGATAATATTATGTTAAATACTAATTTATGATCAAGTGGGTGCTCAAATGTGATAGCAAAGAACTGTGATCGAGTCTGTTATAAAGTATTGGACGATCTTAACATGTAGATACTAGTAAGTTTTAAGGATCTGTGTAAGTTATAAGGATCTCCTTAGATATTTTCGTTAATTTATGGATATTGCTACTTGAGTCAGTAATTCGGTTGTTTAGTCCGTTGACCGGACAAGTGAGACGTTTCTCTTTTAATAGTTTAGTGACACCACCAGTGGTCCTACTGATAGGGTCATTAGTCAGTAGTGTAATTGAGATGCCCAGTTTGGTCACCGGACTGAACAGCCGAAAGCACTGAACTTCCAGGCTCTATAGTCCGTGAGTATTGCATCACCGAACTACAGAGTCCGAAAGTTCGGTTACTTACTGGACTAAACGACCAAATAATGGACGATCTAGTGTAAAATACGTTCCAATATCGAAATGTGTACTTTGATCATGCCGATTGATGCCAATCCTGGTTATTAGACTCCTAATGATACACCACTAAATTATATTCGTTATCTGTAGCATCAAATTGCAGATTAATGTAATGGTGACACAAAAACTAAAAAACACAGTTTAATAATAAAATTAGCAAAATTTATTTATTTATTTCTGAAGTAATAATTAACATGAATTCACCTATTCACAGTTTTATTTCATTTACAATGTATTATTATTATACATTATTGCACAAGAAAGATTGAGCAGGACATTACATAAGAAATAACATGTCGTTATACAAAGGCGACCTTATATCTTATAGCAATGCTTATAGCTACATAGTAACTTGCAAAAAGTAAAATAAAAAACGAAGGCATTTATATGAATTGCAAATATTTGCAAGGAAAGATGAGTAAATTAAAACGATGGCTCGAGACTCGGAGTCTGTACAGTAAATCACAATTTTAATGTTATGAAATATCTTTCTAAACTTTTGCATGTATATGTAAAAGTATTATCAAAAACGTTGAAAATGCCAAAATCTGGTAATAACATTAAAAGCTAATTCAATTTTCAGTCCTTATCCTTCGTCATATATAACTAAATCGTATACTATGTCTATAGACAACCAGTCACTTCCTGTGTTTCTCTCGCTCTTTGCCTATCCATCACAAGCTTCCCTAACAAGCCCCTGATCTTACCAGACATCGATTTTGTTTTAAGAGTACTACAATAATCTTGAGGTGGGAAGATAGCAGTATAGCGATGTGAATCGGGCAGTAAAGGAGCGTCGGCCGAGAAACAATGGGTAGACCCACAGCTAGATGGTAGATACGGATGGCGAAAGAATCCAAAAGTAAATGACACGGGGAAAACGTACTGGGCCGAGTATTATTTGTTGCTCCTGAATGTCATAAAAGTACAATAAAGAATATACTCATGCTAGCTCAGTTCATTAGGTTGGGTTCCATTTTTAGTTTTATTCGGCGGGGGAGGACGTGGGGTCCGAACTAGTGCCTCGGCCTCTGCTAGGGTGTCGGGCATCCGCGTGCCGAGCGTCTCGGGCTGCGTCAGCACCAGCGCCCCCGCCAGCAGACCCATCGCGCCGAACAGCATCGTCGGCAGCCCTGCCCAATACTCCATCTGTGGAGAGCAATCATGTTACTGTTGGGAAGCAGATGTAGGTATAACAACAATTCGCTATATGACTGAGCTTCTGAGCTTGCGGCCTTGTATAAAAGTTCTAGCGCGAAACTTGTAGTTTCCTACGGTGACTACTAGAAGGCGCGTATGCTCGTGCTGAAGCTGCGTGTTCTGCGGAGAATTTGATATGTTCAAATGGATCTTGATTATAAACTTTTAGTCCGGATCACCATGATTGAGCTCTGCAAATCGGAGCAAAACCTGGTCGGACTTGTCCGATAAAAACACCCGTAAATTGAGCCGGACTATAAGTTTGCAATGTAGTGCTTACGAAAGTTTTAGTTCAAAAAGAATATTGATTAATTTAGAGTAGCTATACTACTCTTTAAGTGACAGGTATCTCAATGCTTAAAATCACAAATTACGACGGGCACGCGTGATGATCAATGCATACTCTTTCTCCAAGTTAACCAGTATCCTTTTAAGATAGGCTACTTATCAATGAGTGCTCCATCGAAATGATACATCACTTCCATGGAGCTTTACAGAACTCAGTGTTACTTGATAAAAATGCTGGTACCAAGGCGGGCGTGAGTGGTGCGATGATGGCGCCGATGCGGCCGACCATAGAGGAGAAGGCAAGCAGCGTGTGCCGGTGCTGTGTGGGGTACAGCTCGGCCGTCAGCAGGTACAGGGACGGAAACGCCATGGAAATGGAGAACTTCCCCACCAAGAATAAGATCAGCCGCAAGGTTACCAGATCTGAAAAGGGATGTTAAGAATTTTAAACGAGTATTAATGTTATTTTATGTTACCTATTTAGACCTGAAATAATTAAATCACATTGAGCAGTTTCACTCGTGTAAACGTTTTATGAAAATTAAATGAATCACATTTGTCACACAGGGTATCCTAGTGTGGTGCTAGCAGCAATGTATGTGCCTGTATATAAATGTTATGTTATGTTTATGTTTAATTATTAGATTATTATAAGTGTTGCATAATTTCTCAGTTGAAATAACTATTGCTACAAATTGATATCGTCTCCGGCGTCTTCGAAGTAACAGAGTCAACAGCAATGTTTCCTCGTCGGAATCCATTTTGTTACTGAATGTACAAACACGCAACGAAAACGTTGCCAATGCACCACGCGTCCGCAACATCTTCGCTGTGCAGCCGCAGGGTGTTCGTGACGCATTCGTTGCGCGTCCGCTCCTATCCGGATCCGCTCGCAATTCGCTAGTGTGATAACTTGATAAGGCTCTTAGTGTTCTAATAACACTATTAACCACATCGTAGTTTACTAACTGGTGATTTAGTCCAGCTTGAAAGTTTAGGAACCGGTGCGCTTGACTACCAAAACTGAAGTCTTGGATCCGATTCCTATCGCAATCAGCCATTATACCGACCGTGCTACCAATATGGGACAAGTGATTTTCTAAAAAACGATAATATTTGCTAAGTACTTACCTCTAGGAATAAAAGAGAAGGCAATGTTGCAAACGGCACTGAGCAAGTATCCGGATGCAAGTGTGGGTCGGCGACCGATGCGGTCAAGTACGAGCACGGCCATGAAGCTGCCGGGGATCTCGATCGCGCAGATCAGGATGTAGTTGAGGTACATGTTGCCCGAGAGGCCGATGGCGTTAATGGACAGGCCGTAGTACACGAAGGTGGCGGTGATCCACCAGACGGGCGTTGTGAAGACCCGCCGTCGCAGAACGGGGGAGCGCAAGATACTGCAGACTAGACCCGGCGGTGCTGAACCCGACTCCTAGGTACCAATTCGTTAGACATAAATATAAATCCCACGCAACTAAAGAAGTTTAAAGAAACGTCCAGACAAGCGGCTTGTCACTAGCCAACGAGGCAATCAGAAGAAGAAAAAACTAATCGTGCCAAAAAAAAATGTCGCAAGAAAACTCCTGTGGTAGTTGGCTTCTCAGTATTTTTAGGATTTCTGGGTGGATCTCTAGGCCATTCAGCATACACGTAGCAAACCTGTCCAATACTGTCTATGACAATAAAAACAATCGCAATAAACGCGATATCACGCTCATCACATCCTTACATCCTGTCTTTAATCTTACATCCTTAATCTTTACATCCTGTAAAGGTGCTTCACACTGAATCATACACAATTAGAATAAGTAGTTTTTAAATTAATTGTGAAAATACTGTTGGAGTATCTAATAAATAATAATAATAATAATAATCACTACACAAGACATTACTGAATCTCTTGAGCCCCATCAGATACCCAAATATAATTATTGTACTGTACGCGAATGTCATCAGGAGTTCTATATAATGCCTGTTATTAGTCAAAAGTTGACACAATGTAGAAAGGCTAACAAAATGTTTTACACAACAGCGGTTTTATACCGAACATTACGTTAATGGGGATTTTGCTGATGTCGTAAGATCTGAAACACACCTTCTCTGATGGCGGCGGGGGCGTAGTTAAAGCCTTAAGAGACTTGTCACTGATCTCAGTCTTATTAGTTTTCGCGACCTTCTCCAGCGCACGACGCGCTTCCTCGAGCTTTCCCTTGGACAGCATCCAGCGCACGCTCTCCGGAAGAAGCCAGTAGTAGCTGAGGAAGGGAAAAGCTTATGTGTATTAAATGGGAATACTTAGACACGACGAAACAACGACGACGATGTTACTTTGACTGTTAAACTGGATATTGAGGAACTGGGTCTTAAACGATTTTATTTTCTCTGGATCTTTGCTGACGCCTCCGGAAATTGCAATATTAAGCTGTTGTTCCGTAGACATCTTTGACATTTTACAATAAAAAAAAAAATCATTATTCATTAGACAGACTCTTATTTCCACTGTATTATATTGGTTTTCTCTGAAGGAGTGCTTCGACAGGATTAATTGATTAATGTGAGTAAGCCAAAAGTCATGCACAGAGGTAGCACTTACCCGATGATGAGGAAGCCAGGCGCGTACAGCGCTACGATCATGTAGCGCCAGGGCTGCACGAGCCAGGCCACGGCGGCCATGATCACTTGCCCCACCGCGAACATCACTGACACCATAGCGCTCACGAGCACGCGGTACTTCGGACCCACCAGCTCTGTCGCTGTAAAGTGTAATATTATGTTATGAAGAATTAAGATCATAGTTCTGAAAATATCGTTCTTCTACGGCATGGCCAACAAAAGGTTTCGCTGAAAAAGGGCTACCCCCAATCCCAGTATTAACTTGCTTAGGAGGAGTGAAAGATGAAAGTTGTTTTAAGCTACATTGTACATTGCGAAAGGCAGAATAATCGAAGTGTATCAGACTTGAGACATTGAGAAAATAGTAAGAAACGCATCAGAAGAACCGTGAAAAATAATACATATTCTCCTATAAATAAAAATAAAGCTATTTTTGTCTTGACAAGGTAGCAGCCCATCCAGCCCATGGGCTGGTTGAGTTGAAGTGACAAAGCAAGAAATAAATATAGGCACAATATAGCCGAGATGATCATAATTTTCACAGAAATGTCCATAATATTTTTTTCCAAAAATTATGCTTTAATTAACTGTGGTTTGTGCTTTTTGGCGTAACTACAAAACAATGCGAACATAGGTAACTTATAATATATTTTATTTATTAACGACCAAAGCGTATTTTCCAGTTTTTTTATTACCAAATATATAGCCCGAGGTGTAGGTGCCAGCTCCTAGCGAGGTCTGCAACAGCTGAAGGGTGAGGTACATGGGGTAGCTGGTGGAGAAGGCTCGGATGAGTCCAACCACGGTAAGGTTGGCCATGCTGACGATGAGCGCCACGCGCCGCCCCCAGCGGTCGGACACGTAGCCGGTGAACGGCAGCACCAGCAGGTTCCCCACATTGCTCAGCGTACCGGCCAGCGCGCGCAGCCACTCCTGGCATTCCAGCCCGAACTGGGGAAAAATAGACAGTTAAAACTTGTCTATAGTCAGACAGTCACATTTATGAAAACACGAGTCTTAATCAGTTTTATAGTCTTAATCAGTTGCGTTATGACCTTGAAAAAAACATTTTAAACTGTTTTTATGGTGAGTCAATTAGCCCACCAAAAATACAGCCTGATTTTTATAAATAATAAATAATAAATAAAATGTTTATTTCATCAACTTAAGATACATTTGGTCTTTACAGTATTTGGAGCCCCATTTAAGCAAAAAGATGCCTGTGTTAGGACGCTCCGCTCTTCCATAGCCAGTATTAACTATTTTCTAGAAGCTACACTTACAATAACATTTTAGATATAGCAAAAAAAAATAAAATTAAACAAATTTAGACATGTGTGTCTATTTGTCTTAGTGTGAGTGAGTGTGTATGTGTGTGTGTGTGTGTGTGTGTGTGTGAGTGTGTGTGCGTGTGTGTGTGTGTGTGTGTGTGTGTGTGTGAGTGTGCATGTGCGTGTGTGTGTGTGTGTGTGTGTGTGTGTACCGTATCTTTATCTTATCGTTTGTACCATTGACTCAATTTCATCGTAACTTTTTGTCTTAAGCCAACTTGTCAGGGTTTTTTTGCAGTGGTAGTATGTTAAAGGGTAAATATTAAGTTGCTTATTTAAGAGATTATATAGGCGACTTGATTGTGTTTGGAACTGCCTCTTTGCAAAAGTTGACTTTGCTAGCGCTCTAGTGGCTACCCCATAGTTCCTTCTTTTAGTTTTTATTTTTGCATCGTAGGGAAGACAGGTATGTTTCTTTAATATTAAGTTTAGTAGGTATAATTTTCTAATAGTGAGTAGATCACTTGACGTGTAAAGACTCTCCGTCGAAAATCTGTAGGGTTTAAAAAACATAACTTTTAGGAGAGATCTCTGAGCCCGTTCTAATTCAATAAATTTTGTTTTTGTGGCTCCACCCCATATAGGAAGGCAATATGAGATAACCGACTGCGCTAGCGATACGTAAATGTTCTTAAGGAGGTCTTTTGTAGCTATGTGTCGCAAAGTTTTGAATGTCCATATTAGCTTACGAATTCTGTTCATTGTAAGTTCTGTATGGTCATGCCAAGAGAGTCGTTGGTCAACAATGATACCCAAATACTTTACAATGTTAACTTTATCTATAGTGATGCACGAACAATTGTTTTCTGGTGGATTTGCACATTTATGAATTTTGACACGAAAGTCATTTGGTGGCTGAGTGCGATCATACTTTGTAAAGCAGACATAATTTGTTTTTTGTGCGTTTAAAGTTAAAAGGTTTGATTCTAGCCATGCAGCAACCTGTAAAAGTCCACTTTCAGTTGATCTGCGAGCAATATCCCAGGATTTGCCAGCAAAAATGATTGCTGTGTCGTCTGCGTATGAGAATATATGTCCGCCATCAACTCTCAAATCACAGAGTTGGTTAATATATACCAGGAAAAGTGTCGGTCCTAGGACGCTCCCCTGGGGAACTCCGTAGGAAACCGTTACTTGTGAGCTCACTGTTTCTCCTATTTTGACACTTTGCTTGCGGTCACAAAGATAGTCTCTGAGTAATGCGAGAGGTAATCCCCTAATACCAATCTCTTCTAGCCTGTGCAGGAGGATGGAGACAGAAACCGTGTCAAACGCCTTTTTTAAATCAAGAAAAACGCCCAGGCATTTATCCCCTTTATCAACCTTGTTTATGACGGTATTGGTGAGCTGCAGAATGGCATCTTCCGTAGACATTCCTTGTCTGAAGCCAAACTGTGATTTTGAAATAATATTGAATTTTGTTAAATATTTTAGTAACCGGTTATTAATGAGTTTCTCAAGTATTTTTGATAAAACTGGTAAGACAGAGATAGGTCTATAGTTAGAAGGATTAGTCTTGTCTCCATCTTTATGCACAGGAGTGATGATTGCCTGTTTTAAAGCTAAGGGAAAAATACCCTCTCGAAAACACAGGTTCGCTAAATAACAAATGATTGGGACCACTATTTTATGGGCTGCCTTAAGAAAACTAGTAGGAATGTTGTCCCATCCAGATGAACTATCAGATTTTAGACCGAACAGTATAGTATGCACTTCTCCAGGATCTGTATCTAATAAAACAAAAGTCGATGGAAGACTTGTTGAATTTGTAGCGTCAGTGTCCGGTAATGTTTTTGTATCCGTTATGATTTTTTCTGCAAGAGTTCTCCCGACACCAGCAAAGTAGGCGTTTACCTTATCAATAGATTCCTTAGGAGTGGATGCTGAATCTAAAAGTTCAATATTTTGTTTGTTAGCTGGTTTTCGGTTTGTGATGTTATTTATAGCTTTCCATAGTTTTTTGGAGTTTCCCTGGGCATGTGCCAGTTTATCGCGCTCAAACTTTCTTTTCGCATTTTTAATTAAACAGTTGCAGTGGTTGCGGTATCGTTTAAAAGTGATTTTTAGTATTTCATTATTTAAGTCTTGTTTTAATTTCCTTTGCATATTATTTCGATTTCGAATGCATCTCAGTAATCCCAAGGTCATCCACGGTTTGATCATCTGATTTTTATTTGGTATTTTAATTGTAATTGTATTCATGACAAGACATTCTTTTAGTTTATTTATGAAATGGTCTGCCAGAGTATTTGGATTATGATAAGTTAAAAAAGTCTGTAGGTTATTATTATTTAAGTATTCTAATGCTTCTTCTACGTTTATTTTTAATTTAGTCTTACTAACTGGTTTTATCTTAGTTTTATTAGATATTCTTAGAATAATCATAAGATGATCTGTTATGGTCGTATTTACAATCGAAATCGCCGCAGTCTTATTTTTAGTTTGTAATTTTAACATGTAATGATCGAGGCAATTTTCACCTCTTGTAGGTTTTGTGTGTCCAGGTAGTAACCCATGTGTTGCCATCATATTTAGATAGTTAAGCCTATTCGAGCGATCTAGTGACTTCTCGTCAGGCTTGTGTATTAAATTAATGTTTATATCTCCAGTAATAATTATGTTTTGTTTTGATTTAATTGTGTCTAAGTAAAGGCCAAGGGAATTTATGAAATCTTCAGCATTCGAATTCGATGGAGATCTGTAGATTCCAAGTATAACTGCTTCAGCTGTGCTGATTTGTAAACAGGAGGCATGTATTAGTTGTATTTCGGTTACTTGAGCTGTATGCGTGTTCTTCAGATATGCAACCACTCCATCAGCTCGATTTAAATGATTTGTTGTTTGGAAAGAGTAATAGTTATGAATTTGAGGGATGTTTTTATTACAATTAAGCCTGCATTCGCTAAGTATTATAAGGTCTACGTCAAGTTTAAGCTGAATTAGATTTACTTGTAAGTCATCGAGATTTGTATAGACACTTCTAATATTTTGTGACACTATTGTGAAATCAGTGTTTTTATATATTTTCATTTGTTTCGTAATACAGTCAATGTCGCCTTCACATACGCTTGCTAGTTCCACATTGTCTATGTCGCTCATAATATTCAGGTGACTATCCATCTTTGTTTCTATAGCTAAACTGTATAGTATTTCTAGAATTGATTTCATATTCCTTGCTCGAATTCAAGCAGCGCGTTTTCATTTTCTTGGGATAATTGTGTAGTATTAGGTACTTCCAGTAAGTTTTGGATTTGTTTGAACTGTATACGAGTTTGTTGTGTGTTTTTGTGTGTTGCTTTGAGTGTTTGTGTACTTGTGTGTTACATTGAATGTTACGAATACAAGTTATCGCATTTAGAGAAAAATAATGATACAATTTAAAACTAATAATTATAAGTAATAAAAAGCAGAATAATATAAGCCAGTAGTATGGTGACAAGTGTACTAGTCATTCTGATTGCATGAGACTATTAATTTGAGTTTCACTCCGGATAACAATTTTGGGTGAGTTTTCATCTTGTCTTACGTATACCCTTCCATAAGCGGTCCAACAAAATTTATACTTCTTCGTCTTGGTTAGGTCTCTTGCTAAAAAATGTAGCCGGGCTCCCTTGGCAGTTAGTTGCTCAGACACAAAAATCGGAGTGTATTCATTTGTTGTAAAGCCCAGATGCTTAGCACATAATTTTTCTTTATGTTTTATATTGAAAGCTTTTGCCATCTTCAGGAAGTCGGTTTTTTGGATTGTAGAGCTTAATTCCACTATAATTGGGTTGTTAGTTTTTTCCCTGTTTTTTGCCTGTACTCGATATACGTCTTTGATTTCTTTTTCCTCTAAGTTGTGACCTATTGACTTGGACAATTTAGTTACTATCTTTATCAGATCCTCCTTTGACTCTTGGGGCGATTTCGGAGCGTTTTTTATTTCTATATTTGTTTTACGGCTGGCACGTTGCAAATCTTCGATTTTTTCCTCGAGTAAAACAATATAATCATTTTTTTTCCTGGCCTGCACCTCCATTTGATCAATTTTCTTTTTTAACTCCTCATTCTGGGCTGTTAAGTAGGATACCGAGCTTTCGATGCTGCTATTTGTAGCTTTTATTTCCACCAGTGTGGAGTAACATTTTTTTGTGTCCTCAGTTGTTCGAGACATTAAAGTCGTGATCATATTTTTCATTTCTTCCCTGAATTTATTAAAATCCGCTTCATAATCAGGTTCTCTAGCTCTCTTACAGCGACTCATAATAAAGTTGGGCGGTGTGCTTTCACTAACCTCTGTAATATTTGACTCTGATGCCGATTTATCCATCATATACCAGGAGACTATAAACGCTTAGGAGCTCACTACGCACCAACCCGCACTTTTAGGCATACACTAGGCCAAATCGCTTCTATACTGGTTTTGACGTCACAGTTGGTAAGTATGGATGCCCAATTATGTTCCAGCTGGGCGGGGCTTAGTCGTAGGTAACAACTTATCGCGCGCTGATTTGCTATAGCAAGACAAAAGCATGCAGGTTACCTTGTTTTAGTTGAGTTAAATGGCTTGAAGTATCAGGGCAACAGGAGTCTCGTGGAGAATACGCGCGTTGCCAGACGGCGAGCTGTCCTTGTAAGTTTTCAAGTTTTGGTACTCGGTGTTTGCAGGTGAATTTCGTACTTGGATGTACCAGGGTGACAGGAGCTTAGTGGAGCTTACTTGTGTCCCGCTGAGCCGTTGCGCGCGCTCTCTTCGCAGCTTATGATGTCCTATTTTATAGTTCTTGTTTATTTTATCTATAAAGCAGCTAATTGTTTTTAATAATTCGCGTAAATTTATAGTGTAAACGTTTACACCTGACGGCGGTCCGGGGGGAAGAGGGAATTTTATTTATTATTTATTTTTATTTAATAATAATTTTTTATTTATTATTTATTTATTATTTATTTCCGCGCTATGGATATATCTCGCCGAATACTGCAAGCCGCCTTTAGTAATTAAGTACCTGGTACTGACATAATACCAGCGCTGGAGTAGCTCGCTTCTTCAGCACATGCTGAGTCAGTACCATTTTGCATTTGCCGCACCCACAGCAATATTATGTGATATTTGATGTAGGTACATAATACCGTACCTTGCATCCTTGAACGTAATGTTATTTTCGATTTGTTATGTTTGTGTCTTTATTGTGTTTCACCTACCAACTGTACTCCTTTTATGCTATTTCGTTTTCCTTTTGTGTACATTTAGTGTGTGTGTGCAAGTGTAAATAAATTATTTATCTATCTATCTATCTATCTATCTATATCATTGGTATCGATAATAGATTACATTTATCGAATAAAATTACCATATATATTTTTATTTTCATTAAAAAATAAAAATAAATAAACTCACGCCCATTATCCTCGAAGGGGTAGGCAGAGGCACCAGTCTATAGAACTGGACCTACGTTTTGCCGAGTTTATTAGGTCCCAAACGTGACAAGTGGCAAGCCTGTCGCCGTTATCCGGGCAATAATTCATTAATTTATCATTTATCCAATTTGTAACTCATGGACACCCATTACAAGGTGTCATCGCGGTGCGAGGCAGAGGGCAGCGGGGTGGGGTGAGTGAGCGGGCGGCGGGCTGGCCGGCGCACGATTTGGCCGGTCATTCATTCAGTCCGCGCGCATTGACCTAGGTGAGTGCACGTGCGCCGTTTCCGCACTTCTTGCAGTCGAAAATTACGCGCGCACGATGTTTACAAACCGCGAGTATTACGAAATGGTTCGTAGTTACTTTCTCATAGGGGAAAATA